>PVIY010036564.1:11873-25479 GCA_004026745.1 Myrmecophaga tridactyla | reverse complement strand
TCTCATTTGTACTGCAGGGTACAAGTCACAGGATGAGGTTTGTAGTTAGACACACCCGGCTTGAATCATTGATTGTAATGAATGTTCGACATTAATGCAAGTTCTAGGAAGTGAAGACACCTCAGCGAACAAAACAAACAGAACTCCCTGCCTTCATAGAGCTTCTAGTAGGAGACAACAAGAAACAAAGTAAGCAAGTAAAATATATAGCAAGTGTATATTAAAACCTCAACTTCCAAGTGAGACCAAAGGAAGATATGTTTATTTGGAACAAAATTTATATTTTTGATAGCATAATATCTAATTTAACATATATGGTCAACTTATTCAAACACCATAATTATATGGAACCTTGAATAGGGAGTGAGATCTTGTTGGTTTGTACAGGTTAGTGTAATACCCCGATACATCTCAGAGTAATCTGGGCAGAAAATTAAAAGTATTTGCAGCATCTCCTTGAGGGACTGGGAAAAAAGTGGAAATATTAGTCTTACCCACCTGAAGAAGATCTGATATTCTCACAAGCAGTGGGGACTGCCAATTTGATGGGCCAGGCCCTCGATATTGGGGCTTGCCCCTATGAAACTTATTCCTGCAAAGGATAGGCTAAGTCTACTTATGATTATGCCTAAGAGTCACCCCCAGAGAAGCTCTTTTGTTGCCCAGATGTGGCCTCTCTCTCTAAGCCAACTTGACAGATGAACTCATTGCCCTTCCCCCTACATGAGACATAACTCCCAGGGGTGTGAATCTCCCTGGCAACTTGGGACATGACTTCCACGGATGAGCCTGGCCCTTGCAACATGGGATTGAGAAAGCCTTCTTGACTAAAATGAGGAAAAGAAATAAAACAAGATCAAGCTTCAGTGGTTGAGAGATTTCAAATGAAGTCATGAGGTCATTCCGGAGGTTATTTTTGTGCATTATATAGATATCCCTTTTCAGTTTTTGGTGTACTGGAGTAGCTAGAAGGAAATACCTGAAACTGTTGAACTTTAATCCTATAGCCTTGATTCTTGAAGATGATTGTCTAACTACAGAGCTTTTAAGGTGTGACCATGTGATTGTGAAAATCTTGTAACTGACACTCCCTTTATGCCGTGTATGAGTAAGAAAATAAAGAAAAAATATATAGGGGCTATGGGGGGTATGAGATATTTTGAATGTTCTTATTTACTTTTTGTTGTAGTTTGCTAGCTGCCAGAATGCAATATACCAGAAACAAAATGACTTTTAAAAAGGGGAATTTAATAAGTTGCTAGTTTATAGTTCTAAGGCGAGAAAATGTCCCAATTAAAACAAGTCTATAAAATATCCAACTATGGCATCCAGGGAAAGATACTTGATTCAAGAAGGCTGATGAAGTTCATGGCTTCTTCCTCAAGTGGAAGGGCACATGGCAAACACAGTTAGTTTCTCTCTCATCTGGAAAGGCACATGGTGAACACAGTCAGGGTTGCTCTCTCATCTGGAAGGGTATGTGGCGAACACAGAATCATCTGCTAGCTTCTTCTCCTGGCTTCCTGTTTCATGAAGCTCCCCTGGAGGCGTTTTCCCTCTTCATCTCCAAAAGTCGTAGCTAGCGGGCTCTCTGCTTCTCGTGGCTATGTCATTCTTCTCTGGCTCTCTCTGAATTTTTCTCATTCTCCAAACTGTTCTCTCTTTCATAGGACTCCAGAAATTCATCAAGACCCACCCAAATGGGTGGAGACATGTTGTCACCTAATCCAGTTTAACAACCATTCTTGATTAAATCACATCTTCAGGGAGATGATCTGATTACAGTTTCAAACATACAGTATTGAATAGGGATTATTCTGCCTTTATGAAATGGGATATAGATTAAAACATGGCTTTTCTAGGGGACATACATCCTTTCAAACCAGCACACTTTCATTTTAATTTTTATTCTTATTTTTATTTTTTTGGAGTAATGAAAATGTTCAAAAATCAATTTGATGATGAATGCACAGCTATATGAGGATACCGGGAATCACAGATTATGCACTTTGGATGATTATATGGCATGTGTATATATGATATATATCAATAAAGTTGCATTCAAAATATGTGCACATAGTATGTTTGGTGATGAGTCCTATGGAGAAAAATAACACAGAGAAGGAAAAGTGAGAGTGGAGAAATGGCAGTGTGGTTGTAATCTTAAATAGGATGGTCAGGTCAGGGAAGGCCTTGCCAAGAAGGCCTGAAGGATGTGAGGGAATGAGCCAAATGGATATTTGGGGTAAGAGCTTTCCAGGATAGGAGCTTGCCTGGCATACTGGAAGAATAGCAAGTTACTTGATGCCTGGAGTAGAGTGAGTTGTGGTGGAGAATAGTTGGAGATGAGGACTTTAGCTTTTGCTTTAAGTAAGATGGGAGCTGTGATGGGTTAAGTTCATGTGTCAATTTGGCTATGTTATGTTATCCAGTTGTTTGATTAAGAAGGAACGGCCTGATTGTTTTTGTGATTATTACCATTAGCCAGTTGATGGTATCTATGGTTGATTACACCTAAGAGCAACAAAGGGGATTGCCATCAGAAATGAGAGAAGTCTCACCCAATCAATTGAAGGCCACAAAAGGAGAACTGATGATTTCAGCGGTCAGAATTTTACATCTCTGCTTCAGCTAGCCAGCTTGTCCTGGCTATTTCATTTAAACCTTCATCAGAGTTCCCAGTTTCTGCCCTACAGAATCTAGATTTGCCTATCCCCACAGTCATGTGAGCCAATTCCTATAATAAAACTAATATTATATATATATATATATATATATATATATATATATATATATATATATATATATATATATATATATCCTTTCAGTTCTGTTTCCCTGGAGAATCCTGACTAGTTAAGGAGTCATTGGTCAATTCTGATATGATCTGATTTATGTTTTAAAACAGGATCTCTCTGGCTACTGTGCTGATAATCTACTATAGGGGTGGCATATTGGAACAAGTCCAGTTAGGAGCCTATGGAGTAATTCAGGGGCAAGATGGTAGGGGCTTGGAGCAGGGTCAGAGCAGTGGAGATGGTGAAAACAGGTTGGGTTCTGGATATATGTTGAAGACACATCTGACAGGATATGCTGATGAATTGGATGTGGGGTGTGAGAGAGACAAGGCAAGAATGACCCCAAGGTTTTTTGGTCAGAGTTGCCATTTCTAAGATGACGGACATTGTAGGAAGAGCAGGTTTGGGAGGAAGTCATCAGGGATTTGTTTTGAACCTACCAAATATGACATGGTGATTAGACATTCAGGTGGTGATGTCAGGTTGGCTGTATTACTCAGGTTTCTGTAGGGAAACAAAACCAACAGGAGATATCTGTAAATAGCATGAGATTTTATAAAAGTGTCTCACGCAACTGTGAGAATGCACGAGTCCAAATTCCATAGGGCAGGCTATAAGCTGGCAACTCCAATGAAGGTTTTTGATGAATTCCCGAGGAGAGGCTAGCTGGCTGAAGTAGAGAAGAAAGTCCTCTCTTCCGAGTGCTGAAGTCATCACCTCTCCCTTAAAAGCCTTCAAATGATTGGATTATGTGTCTCTCATTGCAGAAGACACTCCCCTTAGTTGACTGTAGATGCAATCAGTTCACTGATGATCCAAGTCCACAAAATGTCTTCACGGCAACTGCCAGGCCAGTGCTTGCTTGACCAGACAACTGGGCACCATCACCTGACCAAATTGACACGTGAACTCAACCATCACATTGGCCATTGGCTTTATATGTCTGGTGTTCAACATAGAGGTCCCAGATGGAGATATGAATGTGGTAATTGTCCAGTATATAGAGGCAAGAACCATACCTAGTATATATTTAAAGCCATGAGTCTGGATAAGATCACTAGGAAACACTAGAAAAGAGGACTAAAGACACAGCCTTGGGACCTCTCACCATTTAGAAGTCAGGAGATTAGAAGGAATCCAACCAGGGCACTGAGAACTATTGAGGCAGGAGGAGATCCAAGACTGTGTAAGTCAACCTTATCAATTACTGCAGATGGGTCAAGTCAGAGGCATTTATAGAAAATTGACAATTAGATTTGGCAACATGGAAGCTGCTGACAATCTTGAGAAAAAGAACCTTGGTGAAATGGTGGAGACAAAAGCCTGATTGGAGTATGTAAAAGAGAGGTTTGAAGGAGAAAGATTGGAGACAGCAAATGTACAAAACTCTTTTGAACAATTTCATAGAAAAAGGGAAGGACAAGAAATAGAGCAATAGCTAGAGTGAACTGTTTTTCTTTTATTTTTCTTCAATTGAGAATAAACTGTGTATTTGTGTGATAATAGAAAAGATACAGCAGACAGGAAAAGATCTGTGATGCAAGAGAGATGGAACATTACTGAAGCAAGGTCTTTTGCTGGGTGGGAGGGGATGGAATCTAGTGCAGAAATTGGAGCATGGACAGTTCCTTATAGTAACAGGACTAGAAGAAACTCAGCATAAATGCAGAGGGGCCAGCCTTTTCAGAACACCAACTAGTTCCATCACCCTATCCCATATTATTGACAGCCCCTTCCAACATGAAATAGTTAGAATGACCATAGCCCAATTACCCCTAAGAGTGGGAGAAAGATCAAAGGTGATCATGGAGTTATACAGAGGTCAGGTTTAACAAATGAGTATGAATGTTAAATCATTATATTGATATTTCTTTTAGTCTGCAGTGTCTTAGAGCAGCTAGAAGTAAAAACCTACAATTGTGGAATTGTAACCCTTCCAATCTGTGAAATCTGTTCTACAACTAATTGTTGCAATGTTCTTTGAAATTTGTTGCTTTTTTGTATATAAGGCATTTTTTGCAAAAACAAAAAAAGGGAGGAGGAGTATAAGAGAGAAGATAGGATTTAACAAATGAGTATGACTGCTGAATCATTATATTGATATTTCTGTTGGTCTCCACTGTCTGGGAGCAGCTGGAAGAAAAAGCAAAAAATCGTGGAATTGTAACCCATACCAAACTTTAAAGTCTGCTACTTGTTAAAATGTACTTGGAAATGTATTGCTTTTTTGAGTGTATGTTATATTTCACAATAAGAAAAACATTTAAAAAAGAAGAAGAAATTCAGCATAGAGTCTTCAACCCTGTAGGTTGCAAAAGACCTTAGACGTCATATATATACCAACCTTCTCCCATATGCAGGAATTCCCCATGCAGCCTCCCAGACCAATACTGGTCTAGCCTCTGCTTGAACATTTCCAGAGATGATGAACTTACTTCTTTCCAAAGCTGTCATTTCCATTTTGGAAGAAAATATTAGCTCTTCCTAACTGTATTGCACCAATATCTGTCTCTCTGTAAATTTCACCTAATGGATCAGGCTCCATGCTCCAGGACCACACACACTCACAGGAATAAATAATAATTATCAAGCATGTTGAAGATCTCAAGCACTCTTTTATAGACACCCCTCTCACTGGACCCTCACAACAGCACAGCAAGGAAGGTAGTATCCTCCCCATTGCACCAATGCAGAAACTGGGGCTGGGGGAGATGAAGTGACTTGCAAAAGGTAGCTGAAAGTTGCAGGGCCATGAATCCAGCTGGGGGCCCCTGAATCCAAAGCCCACACTCTTTCCTCTCCTCCACTCTGCCTCACTCATGCATATGAATCATTTGCATGTACGTTTTGTCTGCTTTGTTCCTTTGCAGAATCTTCAGTCCCCAGGAGCTCTTAGAAACAAATGTTATGTGAGCACAGAAGGCGATGCATGAGGCAGCTCCGACATTTAATTATACTTTGAAACGTGAGAAGTGTAAAACCCGCCTGACTTGCTAGATCAGGCATGTGGGCCCTCTCTGTCTTTGGAAGAAGCCTGTCCTCCCTCTGGATCTCGATGAATGAAACCATGTCGAGTTATTGCATCCGTGTGGATTTCCAGCAGCTCTGAGTGTCTGGCAGACAGGAAACAAATCAAGTGACTATTCTTCCCAGCCTGCTCTTGCCAAACTGGCTGCCAGGGGGCCCCAGGAATAGAACTCCTGATGATGCCAGCTGGCCAACTGGATTGGATGGCCACGTTGTAGCAAATTCTTCTTTGTGCCTCAAGGGAACAGTCAAACTTTCAAAAGAACAGGAACCACTCCATGATAGATAGGTCTTAGAGCACTCAGCAGAAAATTGACCCTCTCCCCTCAATGTCCCATCGAGATCAGGCAGAGCTGCTTTGCTTCTAAGTGTTGGCAGTTTGTGGCATGCACGCCAAAGACAGCATGCAGATCCATTAGTGATAGTCCAGCTGCAGTGCCCTCTACCTCTCCCTACTGTTTATCACAGTCTTTAGCCGCTCACTGGAAGAGCTGGCCCTGGGACAGTGTCCTCTCTTGTGAGCCTGTGCCCAGCTTGAGGTCTCCCTTCCCACCCCCTCCACCAACCTGCACCCCACTTCCAGCATATCAAAGTGATCATGTCGTTAGTGGACCTATTATGAGGGACTGCCCACAGCTGCCCTAATTGATAGGTGAAAATGGAGACAGGGTGTAGTTCCCCAAGGCAACAGAATATACAGATGACAATGACAAACTCAGTGACAGTAAATGCACAAGCCCTATTTCTTGAGCTCTAGAAACTGTACAAGTGACAATGATGTACAATTTGAAGTACAACCAGAAGTAATTCTAGTTGATATCTCACCAAATTCTGCCTATTTTAAGTCAGAGCAATGTTCAAGTGAACTCAGTCCATATAAGGGCCACTCAAATATGGAGGTTTAGAGTTGACAAATAGCACCAGCCTGTAGGCCTCAGGTAATTTAGGAAAATGCCTCATGCCCAGGCAAACGACTGTCTTCCTTCATTTACTTCATACAAGAGGCAAGCATGCTCTCACAGAGGAGCTGCCATGAAACAGAAAGCTTGGATGGCAGAGAGTTGAGTGTGACACTGGGAAAGTTCTCCAAGACCAGAATTCTCTCCCCTACCGGCCTCCCCCATGTCTGAGAACCCCAGCACTGGAGCCAATCCTTTCAGTTAAGGCACTGAAGGCTCCTATCACAAGGGAAATACTTAAGAGGGCAGGTTATTGACTAAACATATGACCCTTTAGCCACACTGCCTGGGTTTGAATCTGACTCCACTGTGTACCAACTGTGCAACCTTGGGAAAGTCGCTTAACTGCTTAATTTCTCTGCACCTCAATTTCCTTATCTGTAAAATGGGTGGAATAATGGAATCTACTCATAAGGTTGTTTTGAGGATTCAATGAGTCGCACAGGAAGTGCTCACCAGATGTTAGCTGTTAACACTATGATGGGGTCAAATTGTAAAGGACTTCGCCAAGCTAAGGAAAGATGTGGGCTCAGTCCTGCCTGGTTCTCAGACTCTGCTCCTGTCCCCTCTACAACTAGAGCCACTTTCTGAAGAGCAACTAACCCTCTAACTTGCAGGCTTAATATGCCCATGAGGTATGACAGCAGCTCCAGCCCAGCACTCTGGGACTCTGCCTCAGGTCACCCTCACAGCTGGTCCAGTCCTGACCTCAAGCCTCAGTTCTGGAAACTTGGCAGGCACCTGCCCTGAGGCCTAGTCTCACACTCGCACCCCTACCCCATAAGTGTTCAGTTCCCATTGCTGAATCATTGCTTTTTCCCTGTGCTTGCCTTGAGGACCTTTAACCTGGATGGGAATTAAGATATACAAAGGTAAAGTAATTGAGAACAATTCAGGCTATTATATGATAAAGAGGTTGGATGTTGTGGTAGATTGAATTGTGCAACCCAGTTTGGACATGTTCTTGGTCTTAGACTGCATTCTGGTAGGTGTGGACCCATTATAAATAAGATCTCCTCAAAGTGTTACTTCAATTAAGATGCGACCCTACTGAATCAGGTTGGGTTTTTTTTTTACTTTTTTTTTTTTTACATGGGCAGGCACCGGGAATCGAACCCGGGTCCTCTGGCATGGCAGGCGAGCATTCTTGCCTGCTGAGCTACCATGGCCCGCCCCAGGTTGGGTTTTAATCTAACATACTGGAGTCCTTTAGATGCAAAGTGAAAGCCAAATGGAGTGAGAAGCTATGCAGAGCAGCCAGAAGCTGGAAGTCTACAGAACCTGGAAGAGAAAGGAGATGCCAACATGTGCACTGCCATGTGATGGAAAAGCCAAGGACCAAGGGGTAGTCAGCCCCAGAATGCCACAGTGTTCGAGGAGAAAACATCATCTTGCTGACACCCAGAATTTGGGCTTCTCCTCACTTCAAAATTGTGAGCCAATAAATTCGCATTGTTTAAGCCAACTCATTGTATGCTATTTGTTTTAGCAGCTAGGAAACAAAAACAGGTGTTATAGACTACAAGGACTCTGTGAAGGGGAAAGAAATTAGAGTAGTCAAACACAGCTTCCAGAAGAAAACAGCTGGAATGAGTTGCATTTGCACTGGCAGGAGGTAGAAGGAAAAAAGTGGAGTCTGTTCACCTATTTAGCCCCCTTAGTCCCTTAAAACGTACTTTACATTCTGGTTCCAGGTCCTCACTGTCTTCCCTGTCCCATACCAGTTAACTGGGTCACATCTAGCTCTATCTGGAGAAATGGCAATGCTTACTACAACGAGGACAGAAGTGCCATCTCTGGATCTGGAAGGCAGCACATTGGTACCCCCTGTAGTACTACTGAGGGAGCCCTTGAGATGAGAATAATGCTGGTTCTTTAAAGCCAGCGTTCTTATCATTTAAAAGCAATCTCCCCTTTCTTCTTGGAGATCTCCCAAGAGGAACAAGATCAGGCTTTATTGTCTTTCACAATCCCTCAGTATCGGATTCAACTTGGGTGAGTCAAGATGCTTCCATAATCCTTTTGGAACCATTGGCAGGCATCTTACCACTCCTCTGGCTTGGAGTTGACCATTCCTGCTCTTAAAATGAGAGAACAAGGATGTGGATAATGGACAGAGTTTGTCTAGACCAGTGTTTTTCAAGCTATGTATGGTGAAAACCATGTTTGTTTGTTTTTAATTTTCAGTCTGAAACGGACAGATACTTTTGTCAAATAATTTTTTAAAAATATTATTAGAAATATGACTGATGTGCTTGGATGTCACAGCATCCAAATTGCTGTAAACATTTCTACACACTCTCAGTTTCTTTTCTTGCTGTGGCCTGGCACCAGTCCACACACCACACTTTGAGCAGCACTGCACTAGGCTTCCCTGGACCCCATCTGCTTAGAGATGAGATGCTAACAGCATGGATGGTCGACTCCCTAAGAAAGGGTGGCTCGTTAAGATTCTGTCCATTTCCCACCTGAAGCCATAATGGAAGGCATACCAGAGTGATAGAAGATCTGCTACTTGCTAGCAGTCATGTGACCTCGGACAAGTTACCTAACCTCTCTTGAGCCTCTGTTTCTGCACCTGAAGAATGAGCATAATGTTTGATATTACCTTTCTATTAAGGCTGTTGTGAGAATTAAATAAGACTTGAAGAGACCTGGAAAGCATGTAGCACAGTGCCTGGCACATTGCTAATTCTTATTGTGTGTTTATTATACCAATATCTTCTATGTAGCAGATGGATTAGAGACAGCACCATGTAGTGGTTTAGAGGCCGGGTTTAGGAGTCATTCAGTTTTGGCTTAGAATGCCAGGTGGTCACCTACCCTATGTAATGTTGGATGAGTTACTTCTCAGAGGCTCCATTTTGTCATCTATAAAATGTAGATAACACTGACAGCTACCTCATAGGGCTGAGGGGAGGATTCAGTGCTTATCTCTGTGACTTGCACATAGTAAGAGCTCGATGATGGGCAGTTAGATTCTAATTATGCCAGGATCTTCCCTCTAATTCTGACTCCTACTCTGCCTTAGAATACCCAGACGAGAAACATGCCCTCACCTGGGAGAATAAGATTCAGCAATCTTCACCCATTTTTGGTGTCTGAAACCAGAAACTTTGCATTGATGAACCAGCCAGAATCTTCTGATGTAACAGAAGGGGCATGGGCATTCGAATCAAATAGATTAGCTTGAGTACTGATTCCATTACATAAGAGCTATGTAGCCTTGAGTAAGTTACTGTACCTGTCAGTACCTCAGCTGCCTCATCTTTAAAATTGGACCAGTACAGTAAACCAGCTGTCTTCAGATGGGGGTGTACTAGATAGTTCATTGAATTCTGGGAAGAAAATATTAGAATGCTATTTAAATCTATTTTGTCACAAAAAATATAAAAGAAATTAAACTAAAGTATATGTAACACATGAGTGACACTGGCACACTCTTGGTTTATTTGTAAGATGATCACTGATGGATATCCTAAAGGAGGAATGGAAATTGCACAACATAGAATGGTTGATGGAGTTGATGATGCTCTTTCATTTTATTTTTAATCTATTCCAAAGTTCTACAATTTCTGTGTTGGGTTATTAATTTACAGATTATATAATTTGGTTTAAATGAAACCAATATTCTTCAAATGAAAACGTGTCTTGGAAAGGTTCCTGCAAATAAACCACAGCTGGAAGATAATATCAAGAACACAAGTACAAATTGGGAACAGGAAAATGACAGAATTGCTTTATCTCCCATTCCTACTAGGAGCTCTTCATCAGCCCCATTATGAAGTAAAAACAACAGTGATCAGATTGGGTCTGATAATAAAAAATAAGAAAATATCAAGAACGCTACCTAAAATGTGATTGACATCCACTATTATAAATAACAAATTTCACCTTAAGTGTGTACTTTGCCTTGTGCCATTAGCTCCTAATAGTAATGAAGCCATCATGATTAGCAAGATTTTAAAACTAAACATCCGTGAAAATGGATGCTTACTAGCATTGGAAGTTAAGACATTGGTTACTTTTCATGGCAATCCATCCCCCACCAGGGGCACTTCTTTATTCTTTCATTTATTTATTTATTATTAAAATATTTTTCTTGACAAATCTTCACACACATACAGTCCATACATGGTGTACAATTAATGGCTCACAATATCATCACATAGTTGTGATGTAATTCATCACCATGATCATTTTTAGAACATTTGCATCACTCCAGAAAAGTGAAATTAAAAGAAAAAACTCATACATCCCATATCTCTTACCCCTCCCTCTCATTGACCACTAGTATTTCCATCTACTCAATTTCTTTTACTCCTTATATATTATTTATCTATTTTTTATCCTTTTTTTTTTTACTCATCTGTCCATACTCTGGATAAAAGCATCAGACACAAGGTTTTCACAATCCTGCAGTCACATTGTAAAAGTTATATCTTTATACAATCGTCTTCAAGAATCAAGGCCACTGCCACACCGCTCAACACATCTACTTCCCTTCAGCCAACTTCAATAAACCATAAACTAAAAAGGGATATCTATATAATGCATATGGATAATCTCCAGGATAACCTCTCGACTCTGAAATCTCTCAGCCACTGACACTTTATTTTTTCTCATTTCTCTCTTCCCACTTTTGGTCAAGAAGGCTTTCTCAATCCCTTGATGCTAGCTCCCAGCTCATCCTGGGAGCTCTGTCCCACGTTGCCAGGGAGATTTGCACCCCTGGTAGTCATGTCCCATGTAGAGAGGGGGAGGGCAGTAAGTTCAACTGCCAAGAGTTGGCTTAGAGAGAGGAGCCACATCTGAGCAACAGTAGAGGCTCTCTGGGGGTGAATCTTAGGCCTAATTTTAAGTATGTTTAGCCTATCTTTTGCAGGAATAAGTTTCATAGGGGCAAACCCTAAGATCGAGGGCTCAGCCTATTGATTTGGTTGTCCCCACTGCTTGCGAGAATATCAGAAATTCTCCAAATAGGGAAATTAAATATTCCCTCCTTTCTCCCCATTTTGCAAATACTTCTTTATTCACTGTCCAAATTACTCTGGGATTTATCGGGGCATCACACTAATCTGGACAAACCAACAAAATCTCACACCCTATTCAAGATTCCATGTACTTATGGTATTCAACTAAACTGACCATACAAATTATATTAGGTAATGCGCTATCCAAAATATAAATTTTGCACCAAATAAACATCCCTGCCTTTGGTCTCACATAGAGTTGAAGATCTACAATATGCACGATATCATCCTTTACTCTATATTCTAATCTACCTTAGTCCTATCCAGATCAGCTTCCTTCATCTTTCTAGTAGAAGTCTGATCCCTTTTTTCAAATTTCTAAACAGTTTCTGTATAGGGTACTGCTGACTTTCATAGCTTCAGAGTTCTAACGTGGAGTCTCAGGTGTCATATAAATACCTAAAGTTTCAATAGGAATGACCATGTAATACACAAATAGCTCAACATCTCAGAATTTAGAAATAATGGTTACAACTCCTGAATATGCATAACTTCTGTAAGAGCCTGCAATCTAAAAACCTTTACAATAGGCCCCAACCTGATTACCCACGATCTCGACTTCAGTTCACCGAGTTTTTTATATTATAGTTAGTCCATGTGAGTTAGGCATGATAATATTTGTCTTTTTCTTCCTGACATTTCATTCAACATACAGTCTTTAAGTAGCACCTAGTAGCATGCCTCACAACGTCATTCCTAAGAATGAAGCTGCTCAGTAGTCTGTCATATGTATATACCACAGCTCCCCCTTCCATTCTTCAGTTGTTGTACCCTTAGGCCACCTCCTTCCATTGTGAATCACCAATGTTGCCACCATAGACACCAGTGTGCAAATGTGCATTCATGTCCCTACACTCACTTCCTCCATGCATATACTGAGCAATGGGGTTTCAGGATCATATTTCATGGCAGTTTTGAAACATGTTTGCAAATTCCTTGACACTCCTCCTTTTGAGAGGTGAAGTCTATGACTCCTTCCCTTGAATCTGGGTGACCAACAGAGTATGGTGGAAGTGATACTACCTAACTTCCAAGTCTAGGTCATCAGATGCTATGCAGCTTCTTCTGTTTTTTTTAGGATACTTGCCTTTGAAACCCAAAGCCAGCATGTAAGAATCTGACCACGTTGAAAATAGATGGTAATTAATATTTTAAAACTTTAACTTATGCATGAGACTAAAGAAAAAATGTTCATTTGGTACAAAATTTATATTTTGACTAGTCTATTTCCTAATATAATATAATATGTAGACAGTTTAATCAAACACCATAAGTACATGGAACCTTGAATAGGGCATGAGATTTTGTAGGTTTGTCCAGAGTAATGCCCCGATAAATCCCAGAGTGATTTGAACAGTGAATAAAAAAATATTTGCTAAGTCCCCTTTGGGGAATGACGAGAAAGGGGGAAAATTCAAATTCCCCAAGTGAAATTCTTGATAGTCTCACAAGCAGTGTGGACAACCAAAGCTATAGGCTGAGCCCCCAGTCTTGGGGTTGGTTCATATGAAACTTAACCCTACAAAGGATAGGTCAAGTCTACTTAAAATTTAGGCCTAAGTGTCACCCCCAAGAGGGCCTCTTTTGTTCCTCAGATGTGGCCTCTCTCTCCAGCCAACATGATGAGCAGTCTCACCACCCTCCCCCTCTCTGCATGGGACATGACTCCCAGGGATGTGTACCTTCCTGGCAACATGGGACAGAGATCCTGGAATGAGCTGAGACTCAGCATCAAGGGACTGAAAAAAACCCTAGAATGAGCTGAGAATTAACATCAAGGGATTGAGAG
>PVIY010036564.1:0-11773 GCA_004026745.1 Myrmecophaga tridactyla | reverse complement strand
TGAGGTTATCCTGGAGGCTATTCTTATGCATAATATGGATATCACCTTCTTAGTTAAGGTATAATGGAGAGGCTGGAGGGAACTGCCTGAAAATGTAGAGCTGTGTTCCAGTAGCCATGTTTCTTGAAGATGATTGTATAATTATATAGCTTTCACAATGTGACTGTGTGATTGTGAAAACCTTGTGTCTGATGCTCCTTTTATCTACCTTATCAACAGATGAGTAAAGCATATGGAATAAAAATAAATAATAGGGGGAACAAAAGTTAAAATAAATTTAGTTTGAAATGCTAGTGATCAATGAAAGGGAGGGGAAAGGGGTATGGTATGTATATATTTTTTCTGTTATCTTTTTATTTCTTTTTCTGAATTGATGCAAATGTTCTAAGAAATGATCATGATGATGAATATGCAACTACGTGATAATATTGTGAAGTATTGATTATATTTGTAGAACGGAATGATCATAAAAATAAAGAAAAGAATCTGACCACCCTGAAGCCACCAGGCTGGGAGGAAGACTAGGCCATTTGGAGAGACCACGTCTAAGTGTTCTGGTCAGCAGCCACAGCAGAGGCCCCAGTCCATGGCCAGCATCAACTGACAAACATGAAGAAAGAATTCTCCAGATGATTCCAGTTCCCAGGTGTCAAGTCACCCCCAGACATCATGAAGCAGAGACAAGCTATCCCTATTGTACCCTGTCTAAATTCTTGACCTACAGAAATCTGGAGCATAATAAGATGGTTATCTTTCCCCACTAAGTTTGGGAGGTGATTTGTTGCACAGCAATAGAAAGAGGAGAGGTAATGAAAGGGAGCCAGCACAAAGGAGGCTTCTGAGCATCCATGATATTCTATTTCTTGACCTGGGTGCTGATTTTACAAGTATATTCATCCCGCAAAATTTTACCAAGCTGCCCACCTATTGATTTGTATACATTTCTTTTTGTATATTATAATTTTTTAGAAGTTTACATAAAACTGGGCATCCAGGCCATAAAGACAAATGTCTACAATGTTTTTAGTGATGTTTAAAATCATGTGATTTTTCAGTATAGTATTTTATTAAATCTCACTAGTTGTACACCTTTAGAAGCCTCAGTTGAAGTTCCTTAATAACAAAAGACAAACGTTCACAGATCCCTTTGGAGAAACACTTGTTTTATCCATCATAGTCAAAAAATGGTCAAAAGTAATCCATGTGAAATAATATGGTGACAAACGAAAACGCATTCCTTTGTCAGCCAATACTGTTGGAAACCACAGATAGAAAGCATTGATGAAGATTTGAACAGTGTTAGAATAAATGACACTATGTGTTTGCTGTCCAGTTGGATAAAATGTTCCTGACAAAAAGTGTCTCTGACACTCTCAGTTTTGTATTTGTTAGATTCTGTTTTAATGAAATCTACAAACAGCTGCTTTTTTTGTGGGCTATTAAAGGAAAGATGTGAGAGAGAAGACATTTTTAACAGCAAATAATGGGTTTAATTCTTTGATGTCTTATTGAAAAATTATACATACTTTTTATACTGTAGAAGTGCTGCTTTGACCAGAATTTTATTTTTAAAAAGGGGTGGGGGGTGCAAGGGTAGTTCAGTGGTAGAATTTTCACCTACCATGCTGGAGACCTGGGTTTGATTCCCTGCCCATGCACTTCCCAAACAAACAAACAAAAAGCCAAACAAATAAAAATTCAGCAAATGGTGCTGCAATAAGGGGATACTAACATGGGAAAAGAATGAAATGTGACCCCCGCCATACAGCATAGAAAAATTAAAAAAAAATTTTTAAGTGTGGGGGTGGGGCAGATTTCAATGTAAGGTTACCAAGAAAGTTGGCAAGCGATTACAGCAAGGAAACTGAAGCTTGAAATATGCAAAGTGCTAGGGTTAACGGTATAAAAAGAACACTTCTGCTGTACACTAGAATCTTTACAGTTCCTCTTATTTTGTAAGTAAGTAGACACTAAAACCCTTGGTGCCACCCAGAGGATGATTGGTTATTTCATGGCAAGGTCCTTGAAAGAGTTTTCAAACGAAATAATACACCTTCCTTCTGATATATTCCAAAATTTACTGACCTTTTCAGTGCTGTCCTATAACAGTCTGTGGATCTTCAATCATACTATACTCACCCAATCTATCTCTTCAAGAGTAAGTTGATATTTCAGCAGAGTATCATGAATGAGAAAGTAATTGCCTTGGTAGGAAACACAGGACATGAATAGAGCTTTGGAAAATGGATGTTTGTGCTTTCATTGTTATAGAAGTCTGTCACCCAACATTATGTTAAGTGGGACACCAAGAAAAACTCTCATATCTGCACACTTTAAAACTTGGGAGGTCAAATTCCTAATCTGTTTTAAAATCTTCCAAATGCAGATTTTTGTGCATTTGGAACACATTTGTTAAAAATACAAAACCGCCAATTGCTTTGCAAGAACAAATGATTGACATTAGGAAAGTGAATATTTACCCTCTGAATTTCATCAACAACCTTTGTATAATTGGTGGATGGAATTGAAAAATAAGAATTATGACATAGCAAGCCTAGCCAAATGAAACTTTTCTTCCATTTGGAGCTGTGTATCTTTTCTGAGATTTCTTTCTCATCTATGACAGCCATTGAAACCAAGTGCAGAAATGAACTAAACATAGAACTACATTTCATATAGCTGTATTACATGTATTACAGTTTTAACCCAAGAGTTTTTTTAAAAATTAAGCAATCACATACACTTGTGAAAAAATATTAATAATAAATTTTGGTGAGAATCAAAATTGGTTTTTTACTATAAGTACTATATAAATTTTAAATTATTTTAAATATTGTTTATTTCATCTTTGTCCCTTTATTTTTAAAAACTTTTTATTGCGGTTATATATATGTACAACTCAAAATCTCCCATTTCAACCACTTTCAAGCATATAATTCAATGGTATTGATTGCTAAAATCAATGTTGTGCCACCATCATCACTATTCAGTTCTAGAACATTTTCATCACCCCCAAAAGAAAGCCCATAATCATTAGCAATCATTCCCCATTCCTCCTTCCCTGCTTCCCAGAATAGGCACCCACAAATCTACTTCCTGACTCTAGGTATTGCCTACTCTGGATATTTCATATAAATGGAATCATGCAATATGTGGTCATGAAACACCTGGCTTCTTTCATTTAGCATAATGTTTTCAAAGCTCACCCATGTTGTAGCATGAATCAGTACTTCAATCATTTTTATGGACATATAATATTCCATTGTGTGCATATACTACATTTTGTTTACCCATTCATCAGTTGGCAGTCATATGGGTCGTTTCCACCTTTTGGCTCTTGTGAATAATGCTACTGTGAACATTCTTGTGTGAAAAAGCATGTTTAATGTTTGGCACAGTGCCAGCCAGGCACCTTAGTGCTCAATAAGTAGCAGGTAGGCATTATTATTATTATTAGGAAGTGCTGCATTTTGGGACCACAAGGTGCCTGGATGTCATAAAGGTCCAAAGAACCAAAGACAATGAGTTTTCAAATGAAAAGATGCACAACATTCACTGCACAATTTCGCTGAGATCTGTCCCTACCCACCACACCCAAATGATCAAGGCAGTATGACACAGAGGCATGAGCACACACCCTTGTCTACCACTTTCTAGCTGTGTGACCCTGGATAAGTCACCTAACGTCTCTCAGCCTCATGAGATAGATACAGTCTCTCCACATTTCACAGGCTTGCTATCAGGGTCAAGGAGATCATTAAACATATGCAAGCAGTTTGAAAACTGTAAGGGTAATGACCTTTCCAAACCCTACATATTACGAATGCCAATTCCTCTTGAATAAAGCAAAATAACAGTCTGTTCTGCTTATTATCCACCCTCTATCTCTCCAGATTGTTCACACTCTTTTCTAGATGACATTCAGAACAATATACTACAGCGCCTGATGTTACTACTTCCTTCCTTGCATCTACATTAGGGCCAACAATGAGCATCCTGATCCATGATAGAAACCCAAATTCACATCACCAAAGAGCCCGCACCGCCTTTTCCCTTCACGTGGAAATGTACTGCCTTTCCGTTTCTCTCAAGAGCTAGTTAGAGCACCCTCATGTGTCTTCACGTGGTAACATTTTAGGTCTTTCCAAGGCTCTGGCATTCTTTTAATGGCAGAATCAATAAATGTGTAATGGAAATTTTTTCTCGTCACACTTCAGTGATCCTTAAGCTGCAGTTAAGCCGTTCCAGTCTGTGCCTTAGGCAGGTTTCTCGATTCCACTCAGGCCTAAAGATTTATTTCAGTTCCCTGCTCATTCCCTTTCTCCTCAATCATTTTGAGAAACACCTTTCACATGTGTGTCAACTTGGTCCTGCTACCTTCTATCATTCCAAGCTTACTTGGCTCTCAAAATAAGATCATAACTTTTTTTTTCCTAATGGGAACATCAAACTTTACGGAAGGAGGCGGGGGTGGGGGAGGAAGTAATTCTAAAATACTAGGAAAAGATTTTTCCCCCTATTATTTATTTATTTTTATTCCATATTGTTTTACTCATCTGTCCATACCGTAGATAAAAGGAGCATCAGACACAAGGTTTTCACAATCACATAGTCACATTGTGAAAGCTATATCATTATACAATCATCTTAAAGAAACATGGCTACTGGAACACAGCTCTACATTTTCAGGCACTTCCCTCTAGCCTCTCTAATACACCTTAAACTAAAAAGGGGATATCTATATAATGTGTAAGAATAACCTCCAGGAAACCTCTCAATTCCATTTGAAACTCTTAGCCACTGACACTTTATTTTGTCTCATTCCTCTCTTCCCCCTTCCAGTCGAGAAGGTTTACTCAATCCCTTGATGCTGAGTCCCAGCTCATTCCAGGATTTCTGTCCCATACTGCCAGGGAGGTTTACACCCCTGGGAGTCATGTCCCACGTAGAGAGGGGGAGGGCAGTGAGTTTGCTTGCCATGTTAGCTGACAGATAGGCCACATCTGAGCAACAAAACAGGTTCTCTGGGAGCGACTCTTAGGCCTAATTTTTCTTCTTTAATTTTTAAATATTTTTTAAACATGACAACATACAAACATGAACATTCTTACCATATGATCATTCCATTCTTGGTATATAATCAACAACTCACAATAACATCACATAGTTGTATATTCATCACCATGATCATTTCTTAGAACATTTGCATCAATTCAGAAAAAGAAATAAAAAGAAAAAAGAAAAAAACTCATACATACCATACCCCTTACCCCTCCCTCTCATTGATTGCTAGTATTTCCAGCTACCCAATATATTTTAGCCTTTGTTCCCCTATTTTTTTCTATACCCCTTATCACTCCCTTTCATTGATCACTAGCATTTCAATCTACTAAATTTATTTTAACATTTGTCCCCCCATTATTTATTTATTTTTAATCCGTATGTTGTACTAATCTGTCCATACTGTAGATAAAAGGAGCATCAGACATAAGATTTTCACAATCACACAGTCACATTGCGAAAGCAATATCATTATACAATCATTTCCAAGAAACATGGCTACATTTTTTTTATTGTATAGTATAACATATACACAAAGCAAAGAAATAAAAAAAGCAATAGTTTTCAAAGCACTCTTCAAAAAGTGGTTACAGGATAGTTCCCAGACTTTGTCATGGGACCGCTCTACATTTTCAGGAACTTCCCTCCAGCCTCTCCAATATACCTTAACTACAAAGGTGATATCTACATAATGCGTAAGAATAACCTCTAGGATAACCTCTAGACTCTGTTTGAAATCTCTCAGCCATTGACACTTTATTTGGTCTCATTTCGTTCTTCCCCCTTTTGGTCGAGAACGTTTTCTCAATCCCTTGATGCTGAATCCCAGCTCATTCTAGGGTTTCTGTCCTTGTCAGGAAGGTTTACACGCCTGGGAGTCATGTCCCACGTAGAGAGAAGGAGGGCAGTGAGTTTGCCTGTCGGGTTGACTGAGAGAGAGAGAGGCCACATCTGAGCCACAAAAGAGGTTCTCTGGGGGTGACTCTTAGGCCTAATTTTAAGTAGATTTAGCCTATCCTATGTGGGGATAAGTTTTATATGAACAAACCCCAAGATTGAGGGCTTGGCCTATTGCTTTGGTTGAACCCACTGCTTCTGAGAATATCAGGAATTCTCCACATGGGGAAATTGAATTTTCCCCCTTTCTCGCCATTCCCCCATGGGGACTTTGCAAATACTTTTTTATTCACTGTTCAAATCACCATGGGATTTATCAGGGCATCACTCTGGACAAACCTACAAAATCTCATGCCCTACTCAAGGTTCCATGTACTTATGGTGTTCAATTAAACTATCCATGTAAGTCATATTAGGAGATGCACTATTCAAAATATAAATTTTGTACCAAGAAAAAAATTTCGCTTTATTCTCACACAAGTTAAAGTTTTAAAATATGAATTACCATCTATTTTGAACACACTGCAATATTGACATTCCTTTGTTCTTCCTCATACAAAAACATTTTTAATTTGTACATTTAGTCACTATCCTTGTACACTCTAGGCATTACTAGATTATACTAGGAAAGGATTTTTAAAGCGTCTACTAAATATGACTTGTTCTGTAGTCTAAGGAAAAGATATTCACAATGTGAAACCTTTTTCCGGAGTCTTCTCATGCACTTGGAAAGGGGAAAATGGCAACCAAAGACACAGTGATATCTGGCAGTACACACGCACACACTCACACTCTTTTTTTTTTTTCTTAATGTGGGCAGGCACTGGGAATCGAACCCGGGTCCTCTGGCAAGGCAGGCAAGCGTTCTTGCCGCTGAGCCACCGTGGCCCGCCCACCCTCACACTCTTTAACTCAGTGGAAAAGGACCTTTATCCCTTTGGCCTTCTCATTGAGAATTATGTGATACTACTATCACAGGTCTTTGGAGGAAGGAAAATTTTAATTTATATGTGGACCCTCAAGAATGTTCCTCATTCCCTCCATCTCTAACAGTTATGGAAGTCTCGGGGGTTTTAATTCCCATGTTCCACACATCCCCCTCTTGCCTTTTTTGTACCCTGGTATTTATCTGACTCCATTAGTCCCATTGGCAAACTCCATTGAGAGCCAAGGGTACATGTGCCTTTGGCTTCACCCCAAGGGTATGTTCCCGAGAAGTCGCTTGCAAATTAAATTTTTGCAGATCAGTTACGATTCCCCACTGACTCCAACAAGAATTTCTGAGCGGCTCTCTTTTCACTGAGATTGATTTTCGATGTATGCCTACTGCTTCAGCTTTGTTTCTCTGCCTGTCAGCTACCCTCTCTGACAGTCCATCGTCATCTGCAAATTGAAGAAACTGGACAAAGAAAGCCTTAAGGGCTCTTCTAGTTCCCCATTGCAATAGTCCAGGACCTGTAAACGAACCCTTAAACATGAGAGACGTCTCTATTTTGGAAAAGACACATGGTATGACCATTTGCAATGCAAATACTTACCCCTACATCCAACTATTTAGGAAGGTAATTTCCAGTGGCCTGAGGGGTTTTTGCCCTGCTCCCTCGGAGGGGTAGCAAATGCTTCAGATGACTGGCATCTTAGTTTTAAATGGCTTGGCAGTATCTCTTCTGCTTTCCACTCCCTCTGCCCTGCTCCCTAGTATTAAATAGAGAGTGGTGATATGGTTCTGGGGAACTCGTATATATAACTGGTGATCTCAGGTAGAAAGCGGTTGCTAAGTAACGGTGAAACAAGTTGCTAGGGAGATATGGTGGCTTTGGTCTCTGCCAATTGAGTTAAGCAAGGGCACATGTGTCACGGGTCTGTGGCGCTGGTCAGGCAGCTGACCAGCTTTGTCATCTTTGAACTGGAACCAGAGATATTATTAGCACTGATAGAAAAGGGGTTTGCCTGCTTGGTGGTGAGGAAAATGAATAGTCGAAGCATTCTTCCATGCTGCATTCTCCATGCTGGCATTTTGATTAAAATATATATATATTGCTGCAGCTGTTTGCATATTCTGGAAGTGTGTGTGTACCTGTGTGGTCTGGTGTTTACAGATTTGGGGTTGCAGATGAAGAGTTTCCAGAGCAGCGGAAGTAGCAGCTTCTCAGTCAGGGTTCATTTTGAAAATGAAAGCTTGAAAGCTTGAAAGCTTGGGGCCCATTCTGGGCCTGGGCCTGGTCTTTGATCAGTCGACTAATTGAAACAACCTCTGATTACTCTTTTTTCTTTTAATGAATTTACCAAATCTGAGTTGATTTTTGGTGTCCTGCAGATTCAGTCTGAGGCAGGGATGTGACTGCAGGAGTGCAACCCCTGCAATACACATGCACACAATCACCCACACCCACACCCAAACACACAATCACATATCTGCACAAAGATAGTATGACATAGTCGCCAGAGAGTTGATAGTTTAATTGGCACATAAGAACAAGAGGAGAGAACGGTAACATAAGGCAGACTGTGTTGGGTGCCGAATTAGTAGAAACAGAGGGTTGTGTGTGTGGGTGTGGATAGAGATCACTCTGGGCTGGGGTAATTAGAGAAGCTCTCCTGTAGAAGGTGGAAACTGACCCCAACCTAAAGGACAGAGAGAACTTCACTAGACAGAACCTATGAGGTAAGGTATTCCAGATAGAGGAGGGCAAGTTCAAGGTTATACTCTGGTTAGGACAAGTCCATCCGTTTGACTGGAATTTAGGGCTGTGTGAATGATTTGCTGTCGATAAGCCTTGCTCAAATGTCAGTTCCACTGTGTCAGAACAACAGCTATGGAGTCAGACAGACCTGCTCTGCCACTTCCTGCTGGGTGACCTTGGACAACCGGCCTATCTTTTCTGCAAACTAGGGATAATAATGGTACTTAGCTCTTGACGTTGTTGGAAAGATTAAAAGAGTTAATATATATAAAGCATTTAGCACAGTGTCTGGCACCTAGTATCTGCTTAAAAACTGATTACAAATGCATAGGCTGTCATGAAGGAAAGCTCAAGATATTTAGCACAGGTCCCAAATATTTGAGGCCCCAAGAGGAAAAGCTTCTGATACCTTCCATCACTGGTACCATTGTTGGGTCCAGTGGAGTGGGCTGGCTTGGCCTGAGCCCCCATCCCCTCTGCACTCTGAGTTGGAGCAGTCTCCTAGTGTCCTCCCTTTACCTCTCCCAGAATCATCTTCCTAAAACACCACCTTAATCATGTTTGTATCCCTCTCTAGCTTAAGAACCTTCTATGGCTCCCTGTTGCCCACGGACTGAATTTCTTAACATGGTAGGGTACGGGAAGCCAAGAACCACCATTTATTGAGGTTAGGGAAGGGCATAAAGGAGGCCAGTGTTAGGAGTTAAAAGCTTAAAAAAAATTCTTTTTTAAAAGCTCTGAAACTCTGGCTTTCCAGAAATTAGCAGTTCTCCTAGGGAAAGAGTAGGATTGTGTCTCTGGAGAGGGCGGGCGTTACCTTGGTCGCCGGCTCAGGTTCACCTTTACCTACTTCTTCAAGCCAACTTGGGAAAGGTTAAAGAGGATGGGAGGAGAGAGCGCAGCGGAGGGCGGAGCTGGGAGCCGCGGGCAAGTGGAGTATACCCCTTCTCAGTTCCCAGGAAGCGTTCGTGCCTGGACTCTGGTCTCGGTTTTTGCAGGAATCCCGGGCAGCTCCGGGAGCTGTGGGGAGGGTCAAGGCCACACAAAGGGCAAGGAAGGCGAGTCACAGTCACATGGGGCAGCCGGGCCGCCTCGGTGAAAGCTGGGCGCGGGACGCGGGAGGTTCGGGAACAAAGTGCAGGGAGACTCCCGAAGAGATAAGAGGGAAGGAGGAAAGAAGGAGGGAGGTGCAGGGAGAGAGCGCCCTTGGAAATCATGGATGGCGCTCCCAGAGGCAGCGGCTGGAAGGCTAGCCCACCCCGCTGGGGAGAGAGCTTCCTAGAACCTCCTCACCCCAGCAGCTGCGGGGATGCTTAGAAGCCGTGCTGCTGGGGTAGAGGGCAGCAGGCTGCAGTGTCGGGGCGCGCTCCCGGCCTTCCCCCGCCCCACCGCGGGAGGCGGGGCTGCGCTGCTCACCTGGCCGTTTGGGGCGGGGCCACCCGCGACCTAGAGCTGCTGAGGTGGCCGGCGGTACCCTGGGTATTGGAGCCTGGCTGGCCCTGGGGACTTGGCCAGAGCGCCTACCCCTCCACGCCCCCCTCCGCCCGCCTCTCTCCCTCCCTCCCTCCTCCCCTCCTTTGCGCCCTCCCTCCGGGCCCAATTGCTCAAGCCGCTTCCTTCCCCAACGCCAGCGCCAGTTCCTCTCCCAGTGGGGCCCGGGAAGGGCAACGAACGCTAGACTGGCCGCGGCGGTAGGTGCAGAACCATGACCGACCCCCGAAGACCAGCGAACCCGACGCCAACCGCGCAGAACGTGCGGAGCTCTCCGCAGCCCCGCCCCTCGAGAGCGTACACCGGGAGTCTGGGCAGGTACCCGGGCCACGCGGCCGCCGCCTCCCGGGAGCCCCCGTCCCATGGTTCGGTGGTGCTCTCTGGAGCGGGCTCAGGGCGCCGGCGGGGAGTGCTGCGGGAGCTGCTGGGGCTGCAGGGGGCGGCTCCCGCCGGGTGGCTGTCGGAGCAGCCCGCCGGCGGGCCAGGCGGCAGCGGGCTGTGCCTGGAGCCCCGTGAGCACGCGTGGATACTGGCCGCCGCCGAGGGCCGCTTTGAGGCGCTGCGGGAGCTGCTGGAGGCCGAGCCCGGGCTGCTGCTGCGGGGCGACCCGATCACCGGCTACACCGTGCTACACTGGCTGGCCAAGCACGGGCGCCACGAGGAGCTCATCCTGGTGTACGACTTCGCTCAGCGCCAAGGGCTGCCGCTCGACGTCAGCGCCCCGGGCAGCGGCGGCCTCACGCCCCTCCACCTGGCGGCACAGCAGGGCCACGACATGGTGGTCAAGGTACTGGTGGGCGCCCTGGGCGCCGACCCCACGCGGCGCGACTACAGCGGACACCGAGCCTGCCACTACTTGCGACCCGAGGCGCCCCAGGGGCTGCGGGAGCTGTCGGGAGCTGAGGACTGGGAAGTGGCCGGCGGCAGCGAGCGTGCAAACGCCAACAACAACAGCAGCAGCGGCGCCGCCGCGTGGACGCTGCGACGGACCGTGAGCGCAGCGGGCGCGATCACTGTGGAGACATCGGCCGGAACGAGGGCGCCGCCGGCCAAGGAGAAGGACACCTTCGGCAGCCGGGTGGCGCAAATTCAAGGCCTTTTCCGCCAACTGTTCCCCTTTTTCCAGGACCGTTGAGGTGGGCGGAGACCGGAGGGCGCGTGGGTCCCTGACGCTGTGGCCGGTCTTGGGCCGCTTGCTTCAGCTCCCACCCGGCAGACCGCGCCTTGGACTCATAGCGGGACGCAGCCCAGCGCTCAGGATCTGTAAGGAGTGGACCCCATCGGGGCCTGTCTCTGGTACCTGGCCGATGTCTCCTGCAGTCATGGCGGGAGGACCCGGGATCAGGGCACCGCCTAGCAGAGAGACCCAAGGACCATGCTGGCCTGGCGCTGGGTCCCAAAGTTGCTGGGACAAGGGAGTTAAGAGCAGGCAGCGTGGTCCTGAAGCGGGAGAGGGAAAGTTAAGTTTCAGTAGCCATTTCTGGGCAGGCAGAAGCTCTGGGTTTATTAGGAAACATTTGCTAGAAGAATCAGTTAAGACTGTAAACCACTGATGCAGAGAAAAATCCTAACTCCAGGCCTGGTTGGCCATTAACGGGTATAGTTATGCTAGTAAAGTCAGACCCTGGTGACCTGCCCCC
>PVIY010036563.1:0-25363 GCA_004026745.1 Myrmecophaga tridactyla | reverse complement strand
GCCTCTTTTATCAAATTAACCAGAGAAACTAGTACAAAATAAATCTCATCTTGACAAGAAAAAAAATCATTGTATCTTCTCGTTTAATTTAAAGATGAAGTCAACTTGTTGGGAGATGCATATTCACTAGGATTTTGCAATTCACCCAGAAAATTAGGGTTATTCTTTCCAAGGAGCATTTTACTAATACCTTAAAGACTCCAGATTTCATCTGGAGTAATAAATGATATTGCTCTCGTGCTAGGCTCATTAAATAAAGATCCACATAAGTCTGGTACTTGCTTGGTGAATTTGCAGTCTAGGACTCCTGTTTAAGCACCCTGTTGAATCCTATTTGTTTCCCATGTAGCATCAAGCAAAGGAATTTACATAATCGTAGTGGCAACTCAGCTACATAAATGAATGGATAGCTAGATGAATGAATAGTATCTCTAAAAGAAAATAGGTGTAATGGCAGCAAAAGCTCCCATTAAATAGTCAGATGCCATCAAAGAGTGTGCTTTCTTTTCTGCCTTTCAGTTAATTTTAACTTTCGCAAGGAAATTTTTCCATTTTATGGTAACTAGGCAACCTGTTATTTTGAAGCATTTAGTACTGGCTTTGCTCAATAAATCCTTTTTTATTAATGAGCAATTTATAATACCACCAGTGAAGACTGTTTCCAGTCCTGTTGAGAAAATAGATGATCTCTGATAAAAAGGACATGTTCAGTGGTACCATGCCAGGATGGTGTGCGTCTCTGTTATGTTTAATTTGCTGATGTGCTTACGGGCCTGTGGTCAACCTGAAATGAAACTGTCATCTGGCGAATGACCCCCCACACCCCACTGCAGTCTCTAGCATCCTGAAATAGGTTGTGGGGTGAAATAGGGAATAAGTATACCTATTCAGGGTAATTCTGTAATATATTTATACCTGAACATTTTTTGAAATGGTGATGCTTCCTTAATTCTAATGCCAAAAGTTTGAAATTAAAAGAATTCAGCATGGACGAGCTGTAATGTTTATATCTGCTAAGCAAGTGGGGTAGAGTCAACATTACCTCTGTGGGTATGTTTAACTCATTTAAGAGAATCAACTATCCTTGAGCCCCCCGAGGCATTCTTTTCCACACTAATCCAGGCCTTCTTTGGTAAGAACCATTTTTATCAAATAGCAGTGATATATTTGGCATTTGCTATGTGCTCTATTCACTAAATATGTAACCTCGTGCTAGATAATGGAGATATAAAAAGGGCAGCAGTACTTGCAGTGAAATTCAGGTAAATTAACTACCTCCTTCATCCAAATGGACAGTTTACCAATTTGAACATGTAATTATCTCTCTTTGATCAAATTATGGAAATTTGCTGTATTTGGGAAACAACATTCTAAACAAAAGGAAAAGTATACCTTTTCTCCTCAAATCAGTTTTATGTGTAGTAAGCATAAATAACATACATTGCAGAATGATATGAATTCCGGTTCAACAGTGCACTCTTCTTAAAGTGATAATGTCGGGGACATAGGCATTTTATTATGCATGTGTGATATCCCCTGGGACAGAATCTCCCCGAGTGTTAGATTACATATAATAATGAAGTAAGCATTCATAAACTCCAAAATGCATGCCCACCAAACTCAGATGGGCTCTTCACAAGCTTCACAGTCTGTTTGTCTACTTTCCTCCAACCTCAGGTGTGTTTTCCCATCTTGTCCCTCACTCTCAGCAGATGACCTGTTTTATTTCGTACGGAAAATAGAGTCATCATTCAGAACCTCATTAACTTCTCCTGCCAAATCTATGCATACATCTGCACCCCCTCCCATCCCTTTCCCTGCCCCTTCTGTTGGAATAGAGGTTTTCCTTCCTCTGTCCAAGGTCAGCTCCTCCTGTGCTCTCAGTTTCATGCTTCTGCCTTCTCAGGAATTTGACGTTATCATTCATTCCTTCTCTCTCTCTCTCTCTCGTATTTTAATTAACCTTCTCCACTGGATCATGCACATCAATATTTAAATCTGCTCAGTTCTTTCTCGGTTGAAAAACAGTAATAAACAACAAAAACGACAAAGGATGAAAGCAATAATGACACACACAAGAAAACAAACAAAAATTTCCTTGACTTCTCAGCTCCAGAGCTACTATTTTCTCTTTATCCCCATGACGTTCTTGGTCTGTTCTTTTCTTTACTTCCCTTTCACATCTCAGCCTACCCTAATCAGGTTTCCATTACCCACTGAAATGTACTCTCTAAAGGCACCAATGACCGTGGTGGCACAAAAAGGACGTTTCTCAGTCCTCATTTATTTTACATCTCAGCAGCACTCCACGGGCTGGAGCTGCTTCCCTTTTGACACAATTCCTTCCTTTGCTTTCCAGTGCAGCTTTATCCTAGCTTGCCACTGCCTCTCTATTTTATAAGATGCCTTTTTTTTTCCATGGCTCTAAAAGTTGAGAACTCTTTAAGACTCAGACCAAGTTCTTTCTATTCTTTTCTCTCTTCTCTCTTCCTAAAAATCTTAAATACAGTATGGCATCTGGTATCAACATCTTGAAGAGTCCCAAACATTTCTCAGCAGACCCTGCTGTCAACTCTAGCTCATCTATACATCCAGCTATCTGCTGAATATCTCTACCTCTTATGTCTCAAAGGCACTTTGACCTTAATGTATCCCAATCTAATTCAGATCTCCCTCAAAACCTGTCCTTCATGCAGGGCTCCTGTCCCAGAAATGATTTTATCATCCATCCAGCTGAAGAAACCTGGGTTTCACTCTTGACAGCTCTCTTTCCATCAACCTCCATAACTAGTCAATAACCAGTGAAAATCAACCTGTGGTTTTCAATTCCTATCTCTCAAATCTATCCGTTTCTCTTAATCTCTACCATAACCGACCACTCTTCTGGATTATTTTAAAGGTCTCCTAGTTTCCTATTTGCCCTCCCTTGAATTTATTATCCACAGTGCAGCCAAAATAATCTTAAAAATCACAAATATGATAGCCTAAGTCTCCTGATTAAAACATTTTAGTGGCATGTCATTGCTCTTAAAAGATGATCCCAATCCTTGAAAAAGATCACAACCTCTGTTTGTATCTCTAGCCTCATCTCTTACCAGACTCCCCCTTGCCACACTAGCCCTCTTTAGTTCTTTTTTGTTCTTTATAGAGGCAAGCTCCTTCCCACCTATGGGCCTTCACATGGTACTTTCCTCTGTCTGAATGAATGTCTACTCCTGCTTCTGTTTTCTGCTCTTATGAATTTCCTTCCTGCTCTTATGAAATTCCTTCCAATTTTCCTTCCTCCCTTAATTTTATTAAAATGTTTTAAAAGATATAGTGTTTTAATGTGCCAGTCATTTGTCTTTTACCAGGATTATTTTTTCTCTTTTGAACAGTAAAAGACAAGTGACTGAGACAGACATAAGAACTGTGGCTCTAGAGGCAGTATTCTTAACCACACCTACAAGTCATGGATCCATTAATTGATTAATCAAGCATACCGTTTTTAGATTCTTTTGAATTTGACAGACAAATCTTGAATTTTTCCTCTCAAATAAAACAGGGAGAACTAGAAACATTTTTACTAGTTTGTGATAAACCTGCATTGTGCTCATCTGTGGAATGGTGCTTGGAGATTTTATAAACAATCCAAAATAAGTGGATGAAATTGGAGACAACCCAAAAGTCAGAACAGATAAACAGTTAAGAAATAATGATGCATCCAAAGACTAGGGTTATCAATAATTATTATAAATAATGTCTTCATATAAAATGTAATCAATTGGGGAAATTCCCATAATGTCACATAGACACTGCCATGGTCAAATTCATGTGTCACCTTGGCCAGGTGGTGGTGCCCGTTTTTCTGGTTGGGCAAGCGCTGGCCTGTCGGTTGCTATGAGGACATTTCATGGACTTAAATCATGATTACGTTGGCTGCATCCACAGCTGATTGCATTTGTAATCAGCTAAGGGGAATACCTTCTGTGATGAGTGATGCTTAATCTGATCACTGGAAGGCTTTTAAGGAGGAATCAGAAGGTAGTCACTCTTCCTGCTTCAGCTGGCGAGCCTCTCCTGTGGAGTCTGTCCAGACCCTCCATCAGAGTCGCTGACTTCATAGCCTGCCCTGTGGATTTTGGACTCTTCCTTTCTCACAGTTGTCCAGCCAGCCTATCCTGAGAGTTTGTTGTAGACTTCATCGGATTTGCCAGCTTATGGCCTGCCCTCCAGACCTTAGACTCCATATTCCCACAGTTATGTGAGACAGTTTTATAAATTTTATATCTATGGATATCTCCTGCTGATTCTGTTTCTCTAGAGAACCCTAGCTAATGCAGACAACCTTCAGTAAATATCTGTTGAACAAATGAATGCATATTTACCATTAACACATAGTTGCAAAACTAATGTTATGTGCATGTGCACAGGAATAAAAGCACTGGAAAGATATATTAATAGTAGGTATCACTGTGGTAGGATTACATGAGATTTTTATTTTTTAAATACTTTTTGCTATTGTCTACATTTTTAGAGTTAACACATATTGCTTTTATAATTAGAAAATAAATAAAAATAACTTATCTAGAAAGTTACAGTAGATCACATCAAAACAATTTGCATATACCTAATTAATGTTGAATATATAGGTTAATTTCCTCCTTTGAAAAAAGAAAGGTGACTAGATGGGGATTGATGCTGTCTAACACAATACCAAAATTTCTTTTGCATTAACCTTTTGTGTAATAAAGAGACAGGTTTTTAACTACTCATACTTCAGAATATTTTAACTTTTGGTTATTTTGTTCAGTGCATTGGTTGAACACTTGGTAAGAGTTACTCTCAATGCCCCTAAAAGTGACAACATCATCACAGCTTATGGGAGTTTATGGTTGTATGCTTTGAATTCACTCTAATAATTAAGGTATTACTTCATGGACTCATTCCTATTAATGTTGATTTGTTCACAAGCTGCTACATATAGCATTACATTGAAAATAATATTATACTGAAAATATAATCATACTGAAATCTTGCATTATTATTGTAGTCTCATGGTTTAACATCTTTTTTTTCTCCTTACATTGTCTAAACATTTTATATAAATCTACTGGTAAGCTCATTCATTCATTTTACATATTTTCCATAGATGCTGTATTACTCATGTAACATTATAAGACTACTGGTTCTCCCATTAGGTACTCCTACACACTAATTAACTAACATTAACAAAATTAACTGACATACAACTAGAGTCACACTACACATTGAAAAAGTTATGATTTTGCATTAACATATTTTATCCTAGATTTTATCCAATATATTACATTTTACATTTACATTAGAATACAGAAATTAAAGAAATCATGATAGTTTTTCTATTGGTCTTTCATGAGCAATTAATAAAAAAGGAAAAGGCAAAAATTTCTCTTTCTTAGTGTTATTTTTAGGTATTGACAGGCTAGGTTTTAATAATTTAGAAAAATAGAGAAGTAAAAGTAGGGCATGAGTGGTTCAGTGGTGGAATGTTTTCCTGCCATGTGGGCAACCTAGATTCAATTCCCAGCCCATGTATCCCTGCTCCCCCCAAAAAAGTAGTTATGTTATTTAATCTCAATTAAGGATTAATGCTCACAATAACAACTAAGAGAGACAAATATCTAGGAAGAAATTTAACCAAGGATGCAAAGGACTTATACAATGTAAACAACAAATCATTGCTAAAAGAAATTAAAATAGACTGAAATAAATTGAAGGACATTGTGCATTCATGGAAGGGAAGATTAAATATTATTAAGATGTCAGTTCCACCCAAAGTGATTTACAGATTCAATGCATCCCAATGAAAATTTCAGCAACCTTCTTGGGAGAAAAGAAAAAAAGCCTATCATCAAATTTATATGGAAGGATAAGGAGCCCTGATTAGCTAAAGCCATCTTGAAAAAGAAGAATGATGTTGGGAGACTCAGTTTTCTGATCTTAATCTTATTACAAAGCTAAAGTAATCACAGTAGCTTGGTACTGGCAAAAGAAAAGATATATAGACAAATGGAATCAAACTGAGAATTCATAAATAAACCATTACATCTGTGACCAATTGAACTTTTTTTTTTTGCATGGGCAGATACCAGGAATAAAACCAGTTCTCTGGCATGGCAGGGAGAACTCTGCCAGTGAGCCACATGGCCCACCCCCAACTGATTTTTAATGGGTGTGCTATGTCCACTCATTGGAGAAAGAATAGTCTCTTCCACAAATGGTGCTGGGAGAACTGGATATCCATATGCAAAAGAATGAATATTGGCCCCTACTTCACACTATATATAAAAACCAACTAAAAACGATTGAAGACCCAACTGTAAGAACCAGAACTACAAAACTCCTAGAAGAAAACATAGGAAAACATATTCAGGACCTTGTGTTAGGCAGTTGTTTCTTAGTCTTTACACCAAAAACATGAGCAACAAAATAATAATTAGACTTTATCAACATTAAAAACTTTTATGTATCAAAGAATTTTATCATGAAAGTAAAAAGACAGCCTACTCAATGGGAGAAAATATTTGGAAAGCACATATCTCATAAGGGTGTAATGTCAGGAATATATAAGGAAATCTTATAACACAACAACAAAAAGTTAACAACCCTCCCACCCCCAAAATGGGCAAAAGACTTTGAATAGACACTTTTCCAAAGAAGATATACAGGTAGCAAAATGCACATGAAAAGCCATTTAGCCATTAGGTAAATGCAAATCAAAACCACAATGAGATACCCCTTCACACCTACTAGAATGGCTACTATCTAAAAACTGGAAAATAAGTGGTAGAGAGGATGTGGAGAAAGAGGAACAGTCATTTATTTTTGAGTGGAATGTAAAATGGTGCAGCCTCTATGGAAAACAGTTTGGCTGTTTCTCAGAAAGTTAAGTATAGAATTGCCATATAAATCGGCAATCCCACTTCTAGTATGCACCCAAAAGAATTGAAAACAAGGCCTGGAACAGGTATCTGCATACAAGTGTATAGTAGCATTATTCAGAGTTGCCCAAAGATGGAAGCAACCCAAATGCCCATCAACAGGGGAAAGGGTAAACGAAAATGTGACATATGCAAACAATGGGATAATATTTAGCCAAAAAAAAGGAATGAAGTTCCAATATATGCAATGACATGGATGAATGTCAAAGACATCATGTTGAGTAAAATAAGTCAGACCCACAAGGACAAAGATTGTATGAACTTACTGAATTGAAATACTTAGAAGTGAATTCATAGAGTCAGAAACTAGAATTATAGGTCACTAGAGGTGGGGTGGTGGTATGGAATGAGGAATGTGGTGGTTTGGAGCTATGTACCCCAGGAAATCTTATTCTTAAACTGAATCCATGGGACCTTTTAATGAGGTTACGTCAGATATGGTGTGGCCCAGGGTGGTTTAACCCTATTAGTGAAGGCCTTAAAGGGAAGTTCTGAGAGGGAGGATAAAGACACAGAGGGGATAGCCAGAAGCTGGAAGTCTGTGGAACTCAGAAGAGAAGGGAGCTGCAGGGAGAGGCTGCCATGTACGCTGGCCTGTGACAGAAAATCCGAGATATGGATCACCAACAGCCAGCCCAAGAATGCTCAGCTTCAGGAAGAAAGCCTCGCCTGATGATGCCTAGATTTGGGCTTTGCCTAGACTCAAATCCATGAGCCAATAAATTCCCATTGCTTTAGTCAACCCATTCCTTGGCATTTGTTTTAGTGAGAGGGAAACTAAAACAGGGAGTTAATGCTTAAATTGTACAAAGCTTCCATTTGGGGTGATGAAGAGGTTTTGGTAATGGATGGGGGTGATGGTAGCACAACTTTGTGAGGATAATAGCACTGAATGATATTTTTGAATGTGTTTAAAATGGGAATTTTTAGTTTGTACATGTTTTACTAGAATAAAAAATTTTTAAGAAGCATAGGATTGTACAGCTCAGTGAATATAATATAAACTATGGACTATAGTTAATGGTACAATTATAGTAATATTTTCATCAGTTGTAACAAAGGTACTACACAAATGCAAGGTGTTTATAATAGGGCAGTATATATGGGAGTTCTAGAGTTCTTGCATGATTTTTCTGTAAACCTACAACTTCTCAAATAGACTCATATTAACAAAAAAGAATTAATGCACAAAAATTTCTAGATTTATCATTTCATCACTTTTAATATCATATCTCCTATTATAGTTCAGGAAATTATAACAGAAGAAATTAAAAGTTTTTTAAAGAGATAGGAATTTAAAGGCAAATGTGGCATTGGGAATTCACTGCAGGTTTCAGTGTATTACTCATAGCTTTTCCCCAATGTACCCTCTTTCTGTTCAAAGCTGTTCCTTTTTGTGAGATCATTTATTAATTCATTAATTTATTCATTCATACCACAAGCACTGATTGAGCACTAACAATTTTCTGCACCCTGTAGATGTGTAAGACACAAAGATAAAAAAAGAATATTAGGCACAAGATAATAGGAATGGTTATAGCTACAAGACTTTGGAAAATAAAAGTTTAAAGCATTGTAGATACTTAGACTCAGCAGTGCTCAAACAGACCATTATTGCATGCAGAGTTGTATATTTTACTGCCAAAGTTAGCCACATTTGTTCTCTTTGTTCTCGGTGGGACATCTTATTCTGCTATTTATACACAGTCTGGAGAAGAAACTGCAGGGGCCTTTCAATGGCACAGGTTTCCCTCTACTTTTAATTTCTATAGAACCATTTGGTTCACACCAAATGGTTATCTAATGTCTTTTTGTGTTTCTCACCTGCGCATAGAAGAAATGAAAAGAAAACAAGATGGTAAAAGCTGTGTCCTGAACAAGTCAAGAGATGTGAACTAGCTGAGTATTTTGTTCCTTAGAAAATTTGAAAATAAGCTGACAGTAAGTCGCCAGCATGTATGAGGATACTTAATCATTTCCACTGTAGCATACTTTGGTTACACTAACAGAATGTGTAATAGAGTGATTTGTCTAAATCCTGAGACATGGCAACACAGAAATCTTTCTGAATCTGTGAACTCATTTTAAATACCTTTTAATTAGTTGTTACCCTTAGGAAATTCTGTTGGATATATATTTTCATTTTTTAATATAGCTGCTAATATAATGATTGTTTTTTCTAGTCAATTTTAAAAAGAAGGTTCTGTTCTCATTATACAATTGAATTGAGGGCAGTACAGTGGTGGCTCAGTGGCAGAATTCTTGCCTTCCATGCTGGAGACCCGGGTTCCGTTCCTGGTGCCTGCCCATGTTAAAAAAAAAAAATGAATTATTTTAAAAAACTTACACAATATATACAAGGGAAAAGAAAGATTTTCTCCGTATCTTACTTGTCAGTGCAACTACTGCTAATATTCTGCCTATATTTTTTGTCTTTTGTGCCTAGTTTTTACATAAATGTGAAAAGCATGTATAAAATTTAATGTATTGATTTTTTAATTATGTATGTATTTTTCAGATTATATAATCTGGTCTGTCAACTTGACAAGGTCTGTCAAGTTTATGCTAAAGTCACCTTTCCATTATTTCCTCAGACCCAACAAATCAAAACAAGGCTGAGGGATAAAATGTAAAATGAGAGAATTTCAAATTCTAGCTTTGCTGAACAACAACAAAAATATCTCTATGCTCTCAACTGGATTGAAAACATAAAATAGAAAGCTGGCCTCAGTGGCAGTCCAACTGGTGATTGATCTGGAAATGGGCAGGGGCAGTGGGGAGACTGCAGCCTGGAGGGTAATGAGGTCAAAGAGACCATGAGGTGGGCCCTGGAGTGAGGCCCAGTGCTGAAAATGAGAAGCTGGAGGCATTAAATTTCTAGACAATGCAAAAAAAATGGATGGTCGCTTTGTGTGTTCAGAAGGTCATGAAGTAGGCTAAGGAACTAGGGAAAGAAAGATGCTGTGATGGTGGGTTCTGGTGTCACCTTGGCCAAATGACGTTGCCCAGTTGTCTCATCAGGCAAACCCTGGCCTGACCGCTGCCGCGAGGACATTTCACGGCTGGTTGACAAACTGGGAGGCTGGTGTGGTAAGTCATCAGTCAGTTAACTGCATCGGTGGCTGATCACATCTGTGCTCAACTAAGGCGCGTCTCCTTCAATGAGATAACCCAGTCAGTTGAAGACTTTTAAGGAGGAAGAGAGGCTTTTGCTGCCTCTTCAGCTGGCGAGCTTCTCCCATGGTGTTCGTCCAGACCCTTCAGGGGAGCCACCAGCTTCACAGCGGGCCCTACCGACTTTGGACTCTTCCACTCCCATGGCTGCGTGAGAACCTTTATGTTTACAGATCTCTCCTGTTGGTTCTGTCTCTCTAGAGAACCCTGACTAATAAATTGTGCAAGGAACTTTTAATTCTTTCTTTAAAAATTTTTAGTTAAATTTTAAGAGAAAACATTAAACATAGAAGTGTAATTTATATCTTCTACAACAGTAATGGAAAATAAAAGAATAAAAGAATATTTATTAATAAAAATGACCCTAAGCCTGGAAAAATGAAATGCAGTGGAGCGCAAGCATGGCAATTCACCGCAAAATAGATATAACCAATAAAAAGCGGAGATGATCATATTGCAGAAATTAAAAAAAAAAATCATGCTGTGTTCTCTTTATGGGAGTCAAACCTAAATCCAAGTATCAATGAATGTTAGAAAACAGTGGCATTAAAGAGAATAAGATCAAGCAAACCCCAACCTAAGGAAAGCTGCTCAAAGCAGTATCATCACTCAAATGTAATTTAAGGCTAAAAGCATTAAAAGAGATAAAGAGGGACAATATATAACAATAAAATAATTGATCTAAAATAACACAATACCCAGTAGATATAATAGTCATAACATTTTTCACCCATAACAACATGCCATATAGCCTTAAAATCTTAAAAGCCCAAACTGATGGAACTCTCAGGAGGAAATGATAAATCCACAATCACTGTGCAAGACTTTAATATACCATATTTCATTCAGAAAATTAATAAATGGAGGCACATAATGTAAGAATGTAGAATATTTGAATTATACAATTAACACGTCTGATTAAATAGACATATATAGAGCTCCATGCTTTTCAATAGAGAATATATATATTCTCTTTCAAGCACATGTAAAACACTTGAAATACTGACTGTCAAGGTCACAAAGTCAATTCCAACACATATCAAAGAAATAGGGACCTGGATTAAGATTAAAACCTGTTTTTTATTGGGGTACATCATTCAACCCACCACAATGAAGTTCTTATAATGGGACATATTTAATGTGACTTATTGTGATTGCAATGGCTTTATAATATTTTCTGCTATTTGGTCAGTTAAATCCTCTTTCACAATATTCTTTTTCATACTTTCTTGGTTATTTTTTTGCCACTTATTTTACCAAATGTCAAGAAATGTTAGAAAACATTCCAAAGGGGAACAGAAAAGAACTGGGTCTCTAAATGGAATTTCATTACATGTATATATTAATTTTAGAGGATTACCATTTCTGTATTGTATTTTCTATTGTCCAAGATTTATTCAGATTTTATATGATGTTCAATAATATTAGTTTTTTTATGTGTTCAACCTATTAATTTCATGGCAATTTGTATTTGATACCTGTTACCACTATGTTGAAAGGATTTTTTCCATTTCCATAGTAAGTGCTTATTGTTGAAATGGACAAGAGTATTGAATTGTTAATATATTGGTTATATCCAGCTGCCTTATAAAATTGTATCATTATTTCTAATATAATTTTATTTTTAAACCAGGAGATTTTGAGTTTTGTAGATGCTCTTGGATATATAATTATATCATAACAAAGTAAATATTTTTTCACTTTCTCACAATCTTTTACTACAATTTTAATTCCCTACTTTCAACCCTATTGAAAAGTAGATGTAGAATGCTTCTATGTCTTCCTTCTCTCTTCCATTCCCCCAAGTTTCAGACTTTTAATAGAATTTCTATTGTACTATATTTCATCTATTTCAATAATTTTTATTTGGAATCCTTATTATTAATTATATTGCCATTCTCAGAGTCTATTGGATGAATAGAGAGATTTAGTGAGATGTAGTCATAGTTTTATTGTCCATCACTGTTTTCTCCTTTTCCACTTCTGCTATTTTGAAGTCTCTCTTCTGTTTGGTTAGAGTTCTTAAATATTTTCCTCAGACTGTATTCCATTATCTTCTAGATTCCAGCGTTGCAGATGAAAAGTTAATGCCAATGTCTTTTTCCATTGTAAACAGTGTGTCATTTCCATCTGGAAGCTTATAAAATACTAGAATTATCCTTGGCAGTCATAATTCTACCAGTATATGCCTATATGTGTGAATCTTTCTCATTAATCCTGCCTGAAACTTCAATATGCAGACTAAGTTTTCTTTACTGATGGAATTTTATTCTATTTTTAAAGAACTTCTATGTCTCCATCTGTTCCTTTTTCCTTTTCTGGAATTCTAATTAATTGCCTATTAGAACTTCTCGAGCTCTGCCCTTGTGATTCCTATCATTTTTGGATATCTAGTTTGGGTTATTTCTTCTACTTCTTTTTCTAAGGCACTAATTTAATTCTTAACAAAACATCCTTTCCTTCAAAGTACGTACTGAGTTTTTTGGGTTAGTTATATGTGTCCCTCCCCAACACGGAGTCTATTTTATGTGAGGTCTTTAATATTTTTAATATTCTGTTTTGTATCTCTGGTTTCAAGGCTTCCTTAAGGTTTGTGTGTGTGTGTGTGTGTGTTGATCTACTCCTTAAAGTTTGTGTGTTTTGGTCTACTCCTTAAGGTTTGTGTGTGTGTGTTGGTTTATGCCTTAAAGTTTGTGTGTGTGTGTGTGTGTGTGTGTGTGTGTGTGTGTTGGTCTGTTCCTCAAGGTTTGTGTGTATGTGTGCGTGTGTCTACTCCTAGGGGCTCAGGTTTAGTTGTTTCAGTACCTTACAGAGTGGCAGTTTCCAGAACAGCAGAAGATATAGAATTATCTGGCTCTGAGTGTCAGCATTATTAACAATATGCACGATGTTGATTATCTGTTAAGGCATCAGAATAAAGGCTCTGCAAACAGTTCACATCAAACTTCCCCAGCATTTAAGTTGAAAACGAGTTAGAACACAGTCTCAGCCTACCCTTGGCTCCCTGGGGCTGTGAAGATGGAACACACTCAGGCAGCCAATGCCAGCGTTTCCCTTTGGATACCACACCTTCTGTAACTAAACTCTTCCTGGGATGTGCAGCTTTCTGAGTCCTGCCCCAGGCCATTCCTTCACTGGTCCTGTAACATCTTTCCATCCAGAGGGGAGATTGTCCTGTGACAGCTTTCTTGCGCTTTCCTCCACAGCTGCTTTGCCTGTTGGCTCCAGGTCCTGCTTGGCTTGAGCTGGCAGATGGGTTGCAGCAGACCGGAGGCACAGCTCAGCCACCATCTTTCCAGAACACTCTCCCACAAACTTGGAAACTAAAAAGGAACGTATTTCAAAGTAACTCATGGATTAAAAGAAAATCATAATGGAAATTAAGCAATATTTGGAAAGACTAATATAAATATACCTATAGCAGGTGCACGGGTGGTTCAGTGGTAGAATGCTCATCTTCCATGTGGGAGACCCGGGTTCAATTCCAGGACCATGCACCCCCCCCCCAAATTTTATATATATATATATACCTATAGCAAGACTGATTAAAAAATACCTTTAAAATTTAAAAGTTAAATGAAGGCCACCATGAGATACTAGTTTACATCCATCCACCATGATAACACAAGATAAAGTTCTGACAATATCAAGTGTTAAAAAGATGTGGAAAAACAGGGACTGTCCTACGATTATAAATTGATGCTCCAAATTGGAGGGCAATTTGACAATATCTAATAAGTTTGCAATCCACATACCCTACTGTCCAGCAATTCTACTTCTGTGTAAAGCTTTTTAAAACAAAACTCTAAGACTCAGAAAGATCTCCATTACAACATTGTAAGAGTGAAAGCTTTGGAAAAGACAAAATGTCCATCAGTATAAAATGAAAGGGTGAATTTTAGTAAAAGGAACATACTTCAGCAGTTACAAATGAAAAAGAAAACTAGGTTTACAAATATGTACTTGGATGCATCTTGAAAATAAGTTAAGCAAAAAAAAAAAGGCAAGAAGTATCAGAATTGTGCATATATGATACTATTTATGTAAAATTAAACACAGCATTCTAATACAAATGAATACATATATATACATATATGATGAATATATACATACCTAATACAAGTATAAAGGTACAGACAGAGAAACCATACCAATTTCAGGATGGTGATTAACATTTGAGAGGGAAGCAGGTTTATGACAGGGTAAAGGGGGTATTTTAAATGCATCTGTAATAGTTTTCTTTTTTAACCAATATCTGATGTAAATTTAAATAAATGAAAGACGTAATGTATGCTTATTGAAGAACATTTAATAAATAGAAAAATATATTAAAAAGAAATAAAATAATCTGCAATCTCACCAGCCTTACTAAGATTTGGTATACTGCCTTCTATTGTCTTTCTTTTCATGCACAATTTTACATGGTTAGAATCTAATATAGATCTTGATTTTAATCATAGTTAACATGGAAACTTTCATGTTAGATGAAGGAGGTATGCAGAGGTGCTTAATGATAACACATTGTTAACAACACTCTATGGAAGCTTTTTCAAAAATCCTAAAATGCATTTTGGAATATTCTTCCCTCAAAATATGGGACAGGGCGGGCCATGGGGGCTCAGCAGGTAGAGTTCTCACCTGCCATACTGGAGACCTGGGTTCGATTCCCAGTGCCTGCCCATGCAAAAAAAAAAATATATATATATATATATACATATATATATGTATATAGGACTAATATTATTTTACTCTTTACAATTTTGAAGTATGTAAGAAGTTAATATGAAATCTTACGTATATTTATTCACTTAACACTTGTTCATTTAGTATAAAGAAGGTGGGAAAAGCTTCTTGCCTTCAGGGATCTCGCACTCTTTATGGGAATGCCGACATGCACATAGAACATTAATATAACGAGGTTAGTTTCAGACAATAGGGAAAGGATGCAGGAAACATAGAGAGGTACAACTCACAGAGCCATGGCAGACATCACAGGGGAGAAAGCATTTGAACTGGATCTTGCTGGAAATACAGTGGGTTGTCATAGAAAGGAAGGGAAAAAAAGAACCTACCTGAAAGGAGAAAAGTAGAGGTATTCCAAGAACTACTCTTTTTGTGGCTGAGGAAGAACAAGAGTAAGGGGCAGTGGGAGAATTTGAGGGCATAGACAGCTGAGTATGAGTTATGATGCTCCTTATATATCACAGGGAGGTGGGGGATTGGGGAGCCAGCAGGGGATTTTAAGATTGGGAGCAAAAGAACCAGATTTATATTCTAGGAAAATAACAGGGAATATCTCTTTTTGCATACTTGAATAGATTCATAAAGTTCCAGAAGAGAAATATTTTTTAGCACTAAATTACCTGACTTTTCAGTGATGAAGATTAATTTGCCTCATCTCATGGCCTCTGTTTTCTTTCAGGTTAGATTACAGTTTACTGTCATGGTTTGGTTTGTGCAATTAATTGAACTAATGGGATTAATAAGTCATAGCACTCTTGTTCCATGTAAAGTTTTACACTATCAATTCTAAGGGCAATTAATATAAGGGAACACTAGTTAGGTTAGCAGTGGATTGTGGCAACAATGAAAACAGAAGGACGCTTCTTGCTAGTCTGTTTTACTATGTGCGTTTTTCTCTACTTTTTCTAGAATGATTTTTTCGGTGGGGGCAGAAGGAATTTCAAAAATGAAAAAAAGTCTATATTGCATGTTATAGTTTTAAGTACTTCTCAAAGAGAGTAGCATCAACATACATTTCTGATGAGGCATGAACTCATGCAAAGACTTTAAAGGGTTTGTGGGTGCAATGCGAAATGCTGTAAGTCCACCTCTCAGAGGCTAAGTACTGACCCACTCAACAGGGAGTTCAGAGACCCCAGACTGGACCCACCGGAAATGTTCCTCATCACAGCTCTGCATAAATAACTATAAGAGGAGCTCTGGTTCTTTGTGAAAGAGGTCCCTTCAGGCATGCACGCAATTTATAATGGTTCATCAGGAGCTCTGAAACCTTTTATGACACCTAATTTACTTTTACAAAAAGCTTCTGGGATTTTAAAGTTCTTAGCTACTTTTGCATAAATATATGACTTTGTAGCCAGTATTTAAGCAATATTTTGTTAATAAAAAATGCCCCTTTAAACAAAAATTTTGTATAGTGTGTAACGAAAGAGTCACTGATTTTACAGGGAATATATAAACAATTACGGAATCTGGAAAGTTTAGAGGAAAGAATAGGAGTAATCAGCTTTCAAAGAACTGTGTGTTAGTGGTGCTGGGATATATGACATTTGAAAGTGTTTATAGGCAATGAGATAAGAGAAGAAAGTCATTTGTTTGATGGCTCTATCACTGGGATAGGGAGACTCGTCAGTAAGAAAGAAATGAGGGTAATGGTGTGAATACAGAATTATCTCTAGAGTAGGAAAGATAGAAACCTCACTGCCATTTGGAGGTTTTGTTCCTGTTGTGAGTATAAAAGAGGAGAGATGATTTAGGATAAAATATCACTTTGGCTTCTCATTTTGCTTTCTGGGAATTTGCAAACATTTCAAACTGAATTATGAAGGCACATGAAATGCAATCTGATTTTTTTCAAAATACGTACGCAAATTTGTAATTCCATATGATGTATTTATTTTACAATATGTGCTGTCTTTAATCATGAATATCTACATAACCTGAATGACATAATAGCATTTCAAAGGAAATAGATGTTCAGATGATAGTAATGGAGTAAGACTAATTTGTGGCCACATTTTGCATCAAAATACTAGGTAATCAAAGTTAAATATAGGTTCCTGGCTAATGTAAATTTCAATCAAAACTCTCTTTAAATATTGTTGGTGATTTCCATCCAGTTTTCCTAGCATTTGCTGACATTTTGAATAAAAAACAGTAGTTCCATGAAATATTAGGCACACATTTAATTTATGAGACAAACATCTCATAAATATATTGCATGTGTGCCTATGTGCACACACTTGTTAGCGAGTGACACACATTGCAGTGGATATGCAAAAGAAGTAGAGCCATCTAATAAATATCATCATGTGTATGAAAAAGCAGGGGAATTGTGGAATTAATAGCTTTCCCAGATAAGAATTTTGCTTACTAATGAAGGAACCAAGATTTTTTCAAAAGTCCAGGTTTGACATGGAATTTAAATTCATCTTAATGAATAAGAAGTAATTGAGAGGAAAACTGAACTCCATAAGAAATCAGCTGTGATATCTACTATTCCCATTTTCTTCAATGGTATTAAGAAATGAAAGATATAAAGTTGCTTCTACCTTTGAAATCTTCTCTATAATGATTATGTTTTTCTGAGATCAGCAAGTGTGGAATGAACAGGAATTTGTAGACTGCTGGTGCTAATACTTAATAATCCCCATAACTGATATTGCATATACTATAATGAAAATAAGATGGGAACTCACATCTTTGGATTATGAGTGCTTATCTCTATCTTAGGAAATTTTATCAAAATTTCCCCACCTTTCTCTGTAATTTTTTTCACAAATAATTGCATTAAAAGAAAATTGATTGAATATTAAATACAGAGGCAATATTTAAATCACTTAAATTTAAACATGATTCAGTTAGATATTAACTTCTCTGCTAAATTTTCACTATTTAAAAAAAATTTGTTCTCAACACTTGAAAATGCATCAGATATTAAGTAATAATATGAAACACATTTTGAAAAAAATACTACAATTGTTGCTTTGTCCATAATACTGAGTATTCAAAAATTGAGTCCTGTGATGGGTAATGATGACATAAAAACACACTAGACACGCTGTGTCTGGCTTGAAAGGACCCACTGTCAGTAAAATAAAAACACGTGAACAGGACAGTGCGACAGTGGCTCGGTGGCAGAGTTCTCGCCTGCCATGCTGGAGACCCGGGTTCGATTCCCGGAGCAAAACAAACAAAGAAACAAACAAACCCCCCACATGAGCAAACTGTGGTCAGTGCAGCAGGTACCCAGGATGCTGTGGGGGCAGCAGGCATCGCCTCTCCCCCAGCCCCACCCTAGAACAGCCAAGGAGGTTCTCCTTAAGGAGGTGATTCTTGAGTTGAGTTCACGTGAAGGCCGAGAAATATATTTAAGATAAAAAAACACCATGTGAAAAAGTTTGGGGGCTGGAGATATAAAAAGGCCCAGATGAGGATAAGAAGACTCATGTACAAATGAGGAAGAGAGAGAAGGGAGGCGGGCTAGGGAGCAAGGAGAGGGTAATGAAGAACAAATTTTAACGTGTAAGTGTGTATTTATTTGCAGTCTTGCTTCTCTCTAGAAAGGTTGGGAAACTGGTCCCCTACTGCACGTTTCCTCCTCACCCCCCACGTCTGCCCCCTTCGCTTTCTGCCACAGTAACCTGACTTTGTTAGGCCAATGCCCTCCCCCACATGGCCATGCCTTTCGGGAGGGGCTCTCCATCCCCACCCCCAGTTCCTCACTTGTCTCAGTCAAACCTTGGACTAGGGTTTGGAGTCACCATGGTCATTCGAAACAGATCTGGCTGTTAAGACTCATAGAGACCCCAAGGAAGGGATGACTCTCTTCTTTGTTTGGATATGGTGGTGTCTGAAGATGCCTCAACTGCTGCCGTCAGCCTGGCTCCAGGCGTCCACTGGGGAGGGCAGTGTGGGAGCTGGCCTTTGTCTCTCTTCTGTGGAATAATCAGCATCCTCATTGCTTAAGCTGGCTAAGGGGAAGTTTATGTTAATTGCAGCGCAGTCATCCTGACCAGTTAATGAGGAAACAAACTCCAGCTTGATGACAAAACTAAGAAGGTGGCAAGGTAGAAAAATCAACCAACAGATGTAGGCAGAGATAGAAAATGGATTTTGGAGTAAGAGCAGTGCAAGCTGATATCAGAGGTAGATGCTCCCACATGTGTGGAGAATGATACGCATTCATGCAAGGCGATGCACACCATTTACCACATATGCCACGTGGATTCCTCCCGGGCGTCCTTGAGTGGGGCTGGGACGTCAGGGTGGACTCACACTCACTCGTCATTGCATACTGACTGTCCAAGGCTATTTGAATGTTTAACCACGTGAATATTCTGTTATCATGTTAATTAAATAAGGAACGAAACCAGAAGCTTGTGTGTCATCTACACCCCACACAAAGGTTTGAGTCAAATCGTTGCATGCACTCATCTCTCCTTCTCTTCTGCAGAGTACCTGCTGATAGGTTTCAGTCCATTTTTTTCTAGTTTTTTTCTCACCACATCAGTGATCTGTGAGAGCACATGAAATCATTTGACCATCTGTTTATATTGGCCCCATGGTTGTTCTCTCTCACTGATTAGTATCAAGTGGCTTATAAAATCATGAAAGGGACCCCTGCGAGCAGCCGGCCGGAGTCACCCTGGAGGGTTCACAAGGGGCTGGCTGTGAGGGGGAGACTGGGTGGGGGAGAAGGATAAGATGGCCTTAGGGATCGCTGCATGCGAAGGGTGCCCAGGCAGGGCTGAGGAGACAGGTGCTACAGCGCAGGCCTGGGGGCTACAGGGGACTGAACCCAGTCTACCCGCACTGGGAGCAGGCCGGCCTGTGCACACCTCGGCCAGTGGACCCTGGGCCTGTCCTGGGCAGGGGCTGCCCATGCTGCCTGGACACTTCCAGCAGCGGGGCACGAAATCCCTTCAACTTGAGAGATTTATTACAGTGTCAACTGCAAACAGGATTGGAGTTCTGCTGGGTGTTTGGGGTTTTTTTAACTGCAAATTTTATTGAGATTTATTCACATACGATATAATTCATCCAAAGTATGCGATCAGTGTCTCACATATCATCACCTAGTTGTGCAATAATCACACTCCATTTTAGAACATTTTCATTACTCCCAAAAGAAAAACAAGAAGTGGACGTAGAGAAAACCCCAAACACCCCATACCCCTTATCTCGCCATTATTGACCCCTAGTTTAGGTGTGGTACATTTGTTACCATTGATGAAAGAAGATTAAGATGCTGCTGGTAGCCATAATCTGCAATTTGCAGTAGATACACTTTCCCCACATAGCACTCTTATTATTAACTCCTTGCACAAGTGTTGTACATTTGTACTAGTTCATGAAAGAACTTGTCTATATTTGGAGTGTTAATCATAAACAATGCCCATCACACGGTTTGTTGTGTTATACAATCCCATATTTCAACCTCTCACTTTCCTTCTGGTGACATACATGACTCTAAACTTCCACTTTCAACCCAATTCACCTACAATTCAGCACTATTGCTTGTGATCCCCCAAATGAGCTACTCTCACTTCTATCCATTTCCAAACCTTTACGTTCAACCTCATTAAAAATTTGCTGGGTGTTTGGGGTTTTCTTTATGTTTTTCTGACGAGATGACAAGAAGAGTGGATGTAGCTATATGCAAGAGAATGATTAAATGTTGGGCCATGTCGTCTAAGCTGATGAGCATAAAAGTGAGGAGAGAAGGGAGTTGATGCATTGGATGAACAGGCATAGACTGGGTGGACACACGTCTTCATGGGTTGGGCAATAGGCATGTGAGTGAGGGCAGTGAGGGTGGAAAGGGTTGGATATGGCGTCTACAGATTGCAATTAAGATGTCCATTGAGGCAGTCACTGCTGACAACTAAGGACACAGGGTAGCCTTAGATGTGGGGCCCAAACGGAGTGAAGACAACGACCCATGAGGCCATCAGAACACTCTTAGGCGTAGGTGTGTTCTGGATATTATGTGGCGCTTCTTTGGGTGATGAGGTGCAAGCCAAGAATGTGCGTTAGATGCAAGTCCCTGGATGGGGAGTGGGGGCAGCAGTGGGGCGGGGCCTGCCTAACCAGGGCTCCTGTGGGGGTCCTTGGAGGGAGGGGAGAGGCGACACGTGGGTCCTGGGCTCTTGCCTTTTCTGTGACCCACAGGACAGGGCTGAGGCTTCCCCAAGTACACTGAGGATTGGCGGTTTCAAACCCTGTGGTGTGCAGAGCAGGGGTGGCAGGGCCAGGGGAGAAGCGGGGGCCAGCTCGGGGGTGCCAGTCATCCCTCCTGCCCTTTTGCTCACAGATGTGCTTCTTCCTTCTGGCAAGTGTGAAGTTCACTATAGCCTCATAGCCGGTTCCTTTTATAGATGGAAGTCGTATTTGGTTATGGCCTAAAGACAAACGATTTTAGAAATGCAATATAGCTGAGCTTTTTTTTTTAAAATAGCAAATTGCCATCTTTTACGAAGGTAAATTTGTTTTCTTTTCATTCACCTTCCTGCCTTCATCTTAATACTCTGTCTTGCCAACCTCATCTCCATTTGCTCTTCCGTACACATCCTGTGCTTCAGCCACATTGAGCTATGTGCAGTTCCCTGAAGGTAGAGAAGCCATAATGCTCTTGAGTGCTTGTGGCTCACTGCAAGTACTGCTTTCTTTGTCTGAAATGCTTCTCCTGAGTGCTTGAAAAAAATGCCACTCATTCTTTTAGGCTGTGATGAAATCTTTCTTCTTTATTTATTTCTCTTTTTGCACATGACTTAACTGCCCACCTGCCGCATTATCCAGTTAGAGGCCCCCTGTGCTAGGACCCGTGGCACCTGAGAGGTGGCACAGTTTTGCAGTGATGTCTTTGTCTTTCTGCATTTTCCATTAAATACTTAACGCCTCCAAATCAAGGATGACAGGGCACTCACCCCTCCAATCCTACCCCATACCCTTCACACTGTTTCACTTATCTATGGGTGCTCACCAGGTTATCCCCAAACGTAGCACCTGAAAAGAGCAAACTTATATTTTCTTCAGGTGTTTTGTGGGCCAGGAGTCTGGGAGGGGTACAGTTGGAAGCCTTTAGCTTGGGGTCTCCCACGAGGGGAAGCTTGCCAGCTCAGCAGTCACTTCAAGGCCTGATAGAGGGAGGGGTTGGCATCCGGGCTAACTCAGGGGGCTGCTGGCAGGTTTGAGCCCCGGCTGCCCCCCTCCCGACCCCGCACCCTGTGGGCTCCTCCCTCAGGTGCTCCCGTGGGGCCGCTCACCCCCTCATTGCAGGGGTCTGAGACCCGGAGTGCACGAGACTAAACACAGGCCACCTCCCCGTTGCAGCCGAAACCTGAGTTGACATCGCATCGCTTCTGCTGTATTGATTGGTTAGAAGTGAGCGGGTGAGCTCAGGCACCCCCAGGGGGAGAAGATCCTACAAACGTGTGGGAACCGGGGTGCGGAGATGAGGGGGGCCCCCAGAGGTGCCCCGTCCATTTTGGCCGGTGCGCGGCACTGCCGGGCCACAGTAGGTGAACAGGTGTGGCTGCTGCGGGCGGGAACAGTGAAGATTCGGTTCTCAGCATACTTCAAGGAATTACTTCAGAAGCCGTGGTAAAATATTGTAAAATTCATTAACTATTTAGGATCTTAAATAATTCTCTAAAATAACTGTTAAGTGGTAACTTCCTCCCTGAAAATATCAAAACAGAGGATCCCTGGGTTGTCTTCGCTATGACATTTGTACTGTCTCTCCCAGGAGTGGTCGGCGCAGCATCTCCAAAGCAGTTCCTGTAGAATCACCCAATTCACTTGGCCTAAGGCACTTATTTACTTACCCATCTAATGACCATCTATTGAACACTGAGTACAAGGCACTGCCCTGGGTGTTAGATACGGACTTTTGGTACAAAAAAAATAACAATGTGCAAATGTTAACTACATTTCCACTTTCATCAGGAAAACCTTCATTTTTAATTCCATAAAGAGAATGTTGATAGATAATGTGAATATGGAAAAGTAAATGTATGATATAACGTTTTTTTAGATACCTCCATAACGAGGAAAATATTTCCATGGGAAGTACTTCAGGCAAGTGTTGGCAAGCTATGGCCATCCAACACAATCAGCCCGCTGCTTGTTTCCCTAAATAGAGTTTTCTAAATGCGAACGCAGCTGTCCCATTTGCTTATATACTGTCTATTTGTGCTCATGCACTATAATGTCAGAGTTCAGTAGTTGTGGCAATGACTATATATAGTCATTTTCAAGCTATATGTAGCTTGAAAAGCTTAAAATATTTACTATTTGGTCCTTTACAGAAAAAGCCTTCCAACCCCTGACTTAAGGCCAAAAAACTAAGAATTATATTTCATGAATTGCTGGACTAAGAATTATTAAATGTACACTTGATGGTTACTTAGTGTGGCATTCAGAACTGCACAATAAAGCCTCAAGCCACCCATTTCTTTTCACTTAATTATATGTGTTATTTATTATTTATATATATATATATTCTACAATAATAGCAATGGCTGCATTTGTCGAGCATTTAATATATACCAGTCAATATTCTAAACACACCCACACGCATACTGATCCTTATAACATATGAAGAAGACACCATTTCACAAATAAGGAAAATAAGGTTAAATATGCTAGTATTGCAGTACAAGATTTGTCTGATTTCAAAGCCCATGTTCTTTGTATATGGCCCCTCCATTTCTTAGGATTCCCCCCAAGAATATCTTATTCTGTTCACACTGAACTCTTCTTTATTCCACAAACTTGCATAACTTTCCCATCTATCTTTCATTCACCCTATTTCCAGCTTTTGGAATGCCCTTCCCACACATTGCGTTGTGTATAAATTTTACTAACCTGTCAGAAATGTGCTTAACCACCATCTCTCCTGTGAGCCCTTTCCTGAATCTCTAGCCATAAGTAATCTCAGTTGGGTTTGTCATCTACAGCATGTCTAACCCAGCAACTTGGGCACTTGAACTTTTCAATACATGCTAGATGAGCGACATTGAAATACTAAGCTGTAACATCACACATTCATTGTTTTGTATTTATAGTTATTTTTCATATAAAATCTCAAGTAAACTAGGAAGTTTTTTCCCCCTAAACAGGTTGTTACAGAGGAAATTGACATTCATAACGCATATTGAGGGAATGTCGTTGGAGGATGTCTCTTACTTCAGTCTAAAATCTAAAGTACGCTTGGCCATTTTCTCTAAACAGTTTTACACACCTCATCTCCTTTCATCGGCTGTGTTTTGTAGATGCAGGTGTTAACTGTAGGTTGGCTGTGTAAAGCAGAGTCCACTGGATAATTAATATTTTAAAAAATAGCGATATAATCAAGGATACTTAGGAAATAAGTCAGTTTCTTAACACTTTTATGTATCTTCTAGAATACACTTCTCATTTGGATTTTCTTTAGAAGGAGCAGGGACTTGTAAAAGCCAGGCCACTTTTCTCCATGTTTTTAAGGCCATGTATAATGGTTTCCATGCACACAGTTTTGCCTTCTGCACTTTACTTTGAAGGATTTCATTGGGCTAAAAGCTATGAAGAAAATAAGGGAAATATAAAAATATCTTTCCCAAGCTCTAATATCTAGTCTGGAAAAGGTGATACGAGGTAGTATAAAATCAAATCAGGAGTGTAGTGGCGCAGATCATGAATTGAGAAGATGGAGACATTTACAGTCTTTTCTAAATAATTCAGTACTTGACTAGTCACTGTCACGTACCACATATTAAATTACTTATCAGATGCTTTTGCCTAAGAATATGCATGTAGTACCCAGCAGTTTTTCTGGCTTTGATGCCAAAGCCGTTAACAGAGCCAGCTGTTGCAGTTAATAATTCCTCAGGAGACCATTCCTTATTTCTGGAATTAAATTCTCTCCCTACCAATCTGTGTTAATAGCTGAAAGATAACTGGTCTCAAATCCTAGCCAAGTATCCATAGTCTTTAGTTTTGATATAGCATCCACACAGTATTGCTATTCATTTTCTTGATTTTCCCTCTGGGTTTTTTTTCCCCCTCTTCCATCTTTTCTTTCAATTCTTATGGTATGTTGTTTGATAGGGGAAAAGGAACATGGTATTTATTAAATCCCTACTCTGTGCTCGATAATGTCCTAGTTACTGCTCATAGTATGCTCTCTTTTTATCTGTGCACATAAGCCCTAAACAGAATTTACTAATCATTTGCATTTTTCAGTTAAGAAAACAGGAGTTTAGAGAGGTTAAATAACAGGCCTAAATCACCCAGGCAAGTTTTTTGTATTTTTGGTTTTTTACAGAATTCAGCATCTGGTATAAAATGTAAGTTTGGTTGCTTTTTTTCTTTTCTTTTCTTGGTTGCTTTTTTGAAATAACAAAACACAAAGAGTTATAGTTAATGTCGTATACCTTGTTGTGGACAATTTGTTTAAAAATCAGCACAGAATTGAAGATAATGAGAAACACGACTATAGA
>PVIY010036562.1:0-25382 GCA_004026745.1 Myrmecophaga tridactyla | reverse complement strand
TACATCTTGAATAACAAGGTGATAGCTACTTAATGCGTAAGAATAACCTCCAGAATAACCTCTCGACTTTGTTTGGAATCTCTCAGTCATTGACACTTTATTTTGTCTCATTTCACTCTTCCCCGTTTTTGTCAAGAAGGTTTTCTCAATCCCTTGATGCTGAGTCTCAGCTGCTTCTAGGGTTTTTCTCAATCCCTTGATGCTGAGTCTCAGTTCATTCTAGGATTTCTGTCCCACATTGCCAGGAAGGTCCACACCCCTGGGAATCATGTCCCACGTAGACAGGGGGAGGGTGGTGAGTTTGCTTGTTGTGTTCCCTGGAGAGAGAGGCCACATCTGAGCAACAAAAGAGACTCTCTTGGGGGTGACTCTTAAGCCTAATTTTAAGTAGGCTTGACCTATCCTTTGTGGAGTTAAGTTTCATATAAACAAGCCCCAAGACTGGGCTCAGCCTATAGCTTTGGTTGTCCACAGTGCTTGTGAGAATATCAAGAATTCAACTTGGGGAAGTTGAATTTCTCCCCGTTCTCACCATTCCCTGAAGGGGGCTTTTATGCACAGGTTTTTAATTTATCTGTTTTTTCTTTTGCTGCTGTGCTTTTGGTGTCATAACTAGAATCCATTACCTAAAACAAGGCTCTGAAGATTTTCTTCTATGTTTTCTTCTAAAAGTTTAATGGGTTTAGCTCATGGTCACTTTTGTTTCATCTGCTACTCACTTTCTCCCATATTATTTTCAAACAAATTCCAGGCATTTATTCAGATATTTTAGATCTTCACAAATATTCGTGAATATCTAAAAGAGAAGATTTTTTAAATATATTCTGTTTCTGTTTTTTTTTTTGGCATGGGCAGGCAGCCGGAATTGAGCCCGGGTCTCAGGCATGGCAGATGAGAACTCTGCCTGCTGAGCCACTGTGGCCCACCCTATATCTGTTTTTAACATAACCCTAATGCTATTATTAACTTCCCTCAAAAGGAGTAGTCATTCCCTATCTATCATCAGCTGTCTGGATATTCTGGGTTCATATTTCCCCCAATGCTCTCTTATTGTTGTTTTCTTGATTCAAAATCCAGACAAGGGCCACACATTGCTTTGGTTGATAGAGGAATATGTAGGTTGAGAGACCTTTTTTTCCTTGCAGTTTATTTGTTGAAGAAACCTGGTTACTTGTCCTGGCAAGTTTCCATCAATCTGGACTTGGCTTACTGCCTCCCCATAGTGTTGTTTCACATGTTTCTCTGTTGTTTACATTTCCTGTATGTTGGTGGATAGAGAGCCTTGACCTGATTGAGTTGTCTCTTTATGTTTCCCAAAAGTGCTTAATCGATGGTCTTGTGTACTCCATCAGAAAACACATAATGTCTAGTTGTTTCTCTTTTTGTGACCTTAGAAATCATTGATCATTGACTAAAAACATGATTTCGTTATTAGGGGGTTGTAAAATGCTGATACTCTTTTTTATTCTTCCCTTTTACTAGCTAGAATTCTTCTATGGAAAGTTTTCCTCATTAACTCTTTGGTTATCTTGAAAGAACACACAGGAAGGACCCCTTATTTACTGTTTTAGAATAATTACTTGGTTCCTTAGCTTCTTCCATGGATGACCAATGAGGTATTTTTTCCCATAAATTCATGGACTTAAATATACTTTGTGTTTTAGACCATTGCAGTTATTTTTCTTTCTTTCTTTTTTTTTTTTTAAATTTGCATATGGGCAGGAGGCACCAGGGATTGAACTCCAGACCTCCAGCACAGCAGGTCGGAGCTCTGCCTGCTGAGCCACGGCAGCCGCCCTGCAGTTATTTTTCTTGATGCTGGGGCAAGTCAACTGGTCCCTAGTCAAGAGGGAACTTTACATCAAAGGATGTGGACCAGTTTGGTCTAATACTAGCATGGAGTCCATGCTACATTAGTGCCACCAATGCAGAACCTCACCCCGGTCCTTGTGGGTGTCCCCTCTACTGTCAAACAGGCCTTGGCATCAGGAGAGTGTTTTCGGTATGCCTTCCCAAACTTCCCAGATCCCTTCTCCCTATTTTTTGGTGAGTCTGCTTCCTGTCCTTTTTTTTTGTTATTTGGCTCCCAGTGGAGGATATCTGAGGACTGTTTATGCTTGTATGTCATTGAAATACATATAGCATCATTTCATTGGATTCCTTAGATTTCCTAGATTAGTATAGATACAGTCCCCAGTGGATTAGCATTTTAATAAGAACTGGTTCATAAAGTTCTTCCCCCTCCAAGAGACATTTGAGGTACTTGGGATGCTGCAGAGATAAAGGCAGTGATAAGGCATGGCCCCAGATAATTATAATTCAAGGAAGAAAGTGTTGTAAGAGAGATTGAGGTAAGATTTTACGGAAGGAAAGAGTACACTTACTTGGTGAGAATCATCTGAGCTGGCTCTGAAAGATGAGTGGATTTTGACAAATGATGATGGGCAGGAGGATGTTTCCAGATAGAGGGAACAGCGTGGGCAAGGCCCAGAGGTGGGGACGCATGTGGTAGGAAGAAGGTGGCAGAGAAAGAGCTTGAATCCATCCAGGGGTGGTATGGCCATGACCCACACACAATTGGATCTGATCTTTAGGGCTGAGGAGGAGCAGCACCCCTAGGAGATCAAGGGCAGTGAGGAGAGAGAGGCTGAGGGAGTTTGGGTTAGTTCTAAGCAGGGTCTGCTAATGTGGCAAGGACAGTGCAGTGGCATCTTTGGCAGGATTGGTGTCAGGTGCAAGTTTGGAAATGACTCTGTCATTGGGCACCTTGATGGATGGTGCTGCTGCTCCTCGGGTTAGGGATCGTTGGAAGAGGAGAAAGTTGCTTGGGGGGCACGGGTGAGAAGATGCCACATCTGCTCTGGAGAGCCTAGCAGGGGATTCCAATGAAGTTCGGGTGGTCACCACGCCCAGTACCTTTTGACTGTAGGTCTTAAAAGAGCGCCTGCCTGCTCTGCACTCCCCCCACCCCACCCCACCCCCAGGCATCTCCACAGCTGATACCTTTTTTTAATTAATTAAAATAAATTTTTTTAAACATAACAAACACAAGCATTCTTACCATATGATCATTCCATTCTACATATATAATCAATAATTTACATTATCATCACATAGTTGTATTTTCATCATCATGATCATTTCTCAGAAGATTTGTATCAATTCAGAAAAAGAAACAAAAAGAAAACAAAAAAAATTCATGCATACCATGCCCCTTACCCCTCCCTTTCATTGATCATTAGCGTTTCAATCTACTAAGTTTATTTTAACATTTGTTCCCATGCTGTTCCCTATATCTGGAAACATCCTCCTGCCCATTGTCAGCTTTCGAAATCCACTCATCTTTCTCGGGCAACTCATACCATGTTCTCCTCCAAACCTTCCTGATTCTCACCAAATAAGTGTCCTCTTATTATTTATTTTTAATCCATATGTTTTACTCATCTGTCGAAAGGCAGATAAAAGGAGCATCAGACACAAGGTTTTCACAGTCACACAGTCACACTGTGAAAGCTGTATCATTATTCAATCATCCTCAAGAAACACGGCTACTGGAACACAGCTCTACATTTTAAGACAGTTCCCTCCAGCCTCTCCGTTACATCTTGAATAACAAGGTGATATCTACTTAATGCATAAGAATAACCTCCAGGATAACCTCTCGACTCTGTTTGGAATCTCTCAGCCATTGACACTTTGTTTCATTTCACTTTTCCCCCTTTTGGTCGAGAAGGTTTTCTCAATCCCTTGATGCTGAGTTTCAGCTCATTCTAGGGTTTTTCTCAATCCCTTGATGCTGAGTCTCAGCTCATTCTAGGATTTCTGTCCCATGTTGCCAGAAAGGTCCACACTCCTGGGAGTCATGTCCCATGTAGAGAGGGAGGAGGGCTGTGATTTTGCTTGTTGTGTTGGCTGAGAGAGGCCACATCTGACAACAAAAGAGGTTCTCTTGGGGGTGACTCGTAGGCCTAATTTTAAGTAGACTTAGCCTGTCCTTTGTGGGGTTAAGTTTCATATGAACAAACCCCAAGATTGGGGGCTCAGCCTATTCACAGCTGATACCTTTTAGTCCTTATTTCTCCAGGCACCCTGGGTCATGGGCAGCTTGTGAAGTGGTGAAAGGGTTAAGGTCCTGTGCCCTGCTTCAGCCGCTAGTGAGTTCATCTTGTTGGGAGGGGTTGGGGATGGGGTTGATATGGGGCAATGAGAATTTCTCAGGTGAGGAGAGATTCCATAGGGCCCCCTACTTAAAATTCATTGCCAGGGTTAGCCACTGTTTGCTGTTTGGAATGAGTCTGACATAGTGGAGGCTGCTCGCCCTCCCTTCAGGATGGTCAGTTGCAGGACCTCTGAACTAGCTTTTCTGTTTACCCCTTAGTTAAACATCTCTCAGATCTTCCCTGGCCGGGCCGTTGGGAACCTCTCTGTTCTGCTATCACCCTGGCCTAGGTCAGGGAAAACTTGTGTTCAGGTATTCCCACTGGCATCCAAGTCAGTCTTTTAGAGCAGGCCCACCCCTCCTCACTGCTTCCCCACCCTGCTGGTCTGTGCTTTCCAGAGATGTGTCCAGTGACGATGCTTGACTCTGTTCCAGAGAGTAGGCTCCTGCACCCCTGGGGATCTCTGTTGGGTTGGGCCTAGGTGAAGCTGGCCGAAGGGGGCTTCAGGAGGAGAATGGGAGGGGGGCAGAGGCTGCTATGATTGGCCCTGACCCTGCCTGGTAGCTCAGCTCTTGCCCTCACTTAACCCCTCACCTGACTTCCAGAAGCTAAGAGGGGATAGGATGGATAGGATGTGACATGACTCATTGGAATTGGAAGAGGGAGTTCCCTGCTTCCGCCTCTTTTGTCCACTAGTTGGCAGAGGCTTGAGTTCAAGGTCTCCCTGATTAGGGACTTGCGATCAAGGCCTTGTGGTGGAGCAGCCTCTGCTGGCATAGTTGTCTCATGACCGATTCTTTCTGTTGACAGCAGAATGGCATGCAGGCGGCTTATTTCTCTCATCCCCCATTTTGCTAATCCACCAGGTATTTTGTGTGTGGGTGGGTGGGAGTTGCTTTTAGTTTCTTTAGCCCTGAAGAGGGTGAAGCTAATGCAGTATAGCGTAAGGCTGGGAGTTGGGGTGGCAGGAGGAACCTGCATCAAATGAATGAAAAGCCATTGGGCATTTGGCAGACCCATGGGTGGCTTCTGTGACCCTGAGCCTTGGCTTTTGTAGATCTCTCCCTCCCTCTTTCCAACTCTGCTCAGAAATGGTTGAAAGATGGTTTATTGATCAGTGACCATGTGGTGGGCACCCTGTGAGGCCTCGACCTGGTTTGTGTGGGGTGTGGGTGGGCACGGAGTTTGGTGTTCTGATGGTATGGGCCTGTTGATGTGTCAGAGGTGAAACTGAAGACACACTTGAGCTGGACTCTGAGGATGAGTAGGAGACTACCAGGCGGCCTGGGAACGGGGGCGAGGATATTCTGGGCAAAGAGCACCCTATGCCAAGACTGCTTTTACAAATAAGACAGTAAAGGCAGAAAGGGAGACCCTCAGTCACACAGGTATAAGGAATTGACCAGGTACTGAAATTTAGGTGTGACTCCTAAATGTGTGTGAAAATTGGCCAGGAGGGCTTGTTAAATACAAATTGCTGGTAGAGTCAGAAGTTAGAATACAGGTTTCCAGGGGTGAGGGTGAGGAGTGAGGCACTAATGCTCAATGAGTAGAGCTTCGTTTTGGAGGGATGGAAGAATTTTGGTACCGGATGGTGCTGATGGTGGTACAGCATTGTGAGTGTAATTAACACCGCTGAATAGTATACTTGAAGGTGGTTGAAGTGGGAGATTTTATGTTGTATATTTTTTGCCACAATAAATTTCTTAAAAAACAGAACTGTACAGCACATTCAAAGAGTTAACCATAATGTAAACTGTGGACTTCAGATTATAAGGTAATTATAGTAATATTGGCTCATCAGTTGTAACAAATGTATCATGCTAATCTAAAATGTTAATAATAGGGAAAACTGTTTGAGAGGATGGAATGTTGGGAACTCTGAACCTTCTGCATAATTTTTCTGTAAACTTACAACTTTCTTAAAAAAAAAGACAACAAATTGCTGGGTCACACCCTCAGAATTTCTAATTCAGTAGGTCTGGAGTAAGGCCTGAGGCCTAGCATTTCTAAGAGGTCCCGGATGATGCTGATGTGGCTGGCCAAGGAACCACACTTTGAGAGTACTGTTATAAGCAGTGAAGTGGAGCCATCTCTCCCATTTATTTTACTTTTATGGCAAAGAGGGTATTTCTCCCTACCCCCACCAGCTGACATTTGGTAGCCCCAGCCAGGCAAGGGTGTTGGGAAGCCAACAAGTGGCCATGATGTGCTAGGGATTGTGCCAAGGTCTTGATGGGTGCTGTCATCTTTGAGCTTCACGACAGACAACAAAGGCTTTGGAGCACAAAACTGTTCACTTGTTCAAGGCCATACAGTTAGGTAGTGACAGGTGGCAATGGTATTGGGTTAGGCCTGGGGCAGCAAGAGAGGCCAGCTAGCAGGATGTGGGGTGGAGACATCCTGGGAAGGCAGGCTGGGCGAGGAAGGATTTGAAGTGGAAGCTTGCCAGCTGGAGAGAGGAAGACACTAGCTTCTTCCCTCAAGAAAGTTCTCTGGCTCCCTGCTCATGTAGCAGGGGCCTGGTGCTATGAGCCCTGATGGCTGACTCTGTGGTTGTGGAGACAGGGCACTCACAGGTGAGAGAGATCTTTCAGAGAGTAAATTGATGGGGTTCTGAGAGCTCAGGGACGACTTCTTGGGGGCTGAGGCTTGAGTACTACTTGTAGCAGCTTCACTCTATACCAGGGCTTTCACGCACTTATTACTTGGACGTTTTGATTTGTACAGCAACCCTGTGAGGGAGGGATTCATCCTCAAAGATGAGGCACCTGAAGCTCTTAGAGGTAAAGTAATTTGTCAAAAATATAATAGCTAGTGTGTGACAAAGCCTGGGTTAGAACCCAGCTTGTCTGACTTCATTGTCCATGCTCTTAGTCATTAGGCTGTATTTTTTACAGATAGCCATTGTTTATTAAGCCAGATAGTCTCATTACAACACTATGTGTTGTATTACCTAGGTGTAATATCCCCATTCTACAAATGAGGAGACCGAGGTTCTGGATGAAGTGCCTTGCTCGGGCACCTAGGAGGTAGAAGTGGAGCTGGAGTTCAGTCTGTGGGATACTGTTTCCTGCCCTGATGCCTCATTTTCTTCTCTTCCTTCTCCAGCTCATCACACAGACCTTCAACTACCATAACCAACTGGCACAGAAAGCCCGGCGGGAGAAGAGGGCCCGGCAGGAGACAGAACGGCGGGAGAAGGCAGAGCGGGCTGCCCAGCTGGCCAAGGAAGCAAAGTCAGAGACCTCTGGGCCCCAGATCAAGGAGTTAACGGATGAGGAGGCAGAGAGGCTGCAGCTAGAGATTGATCAGGTGAGAGTGGACTTCCCTTTTCCCACCCCAGGCCCCAGTTGGCACTGGGAAGTAGGGGGGGCTCTCTTGCCAACTCTTGTGCCCTTTACCACAGAAGAAGGACTCAGAGACTCATGAGGCCCAGCTCAAGAATGGCAACCTTGGCTCACCAGGGAAGCAGGTGAGGTTGGTGGAGGTGCTTGAGACTAGCTAGGGCTGGGAACTTTGGACAACTCTCCAGCTTTCCTCTCTCTCTGGAATGCCCTCCCCATCTCCCTCAGTTGCAGAGACCCTCCCCATACTTCAAGATCCCACATAGAGACATTGAACCAAAGCATCCAGGTTAAAAAATCCACTGGCCCTAAGACTTGAGGAGGCAAGCCAAACAGCCAGAAGGGGCAGGGCCTGGAGAGATACCATCTAGGGTGCCTGGAGTTGGTGGGCCCAGTCTGGTGCTCTGTAGGGACCATTCTGACCACTTGGGAGGATGTGTTACTCAGGGTTCCTCCCATTACTCTTTTTTTTAAAAAATACTTTTATTGATAAATCTTCACACACATACATTCCATAGATGGTGTACAATCAGTGGCTCACAGTATCATCCTATAGTTGTGTGTTTATCACCATGATAATTTTTTAGAACATTTGCATCACTCCAGGAAAAAAAAAAGATAAAAAAAAAACCTCGTACATCCCATACCCCTCACCCTGCCCTCTCACTGACCACTTCCATCTAACCCGATTTATTTTACCCCTTCTCCCCCCTATTATTTATTTATTTATTATCCATATTTTTTTACTCATCTGTCCATGCCCTGAATAAAAGGAGCATCAGACACAAGGTTTTCAAAATCACACAGTCATATTGTAAAAGCTATATGTTATACGGTCATCTTCAAGAATCAAGGTACTGGAACACACCTCAGCAGTTTCAGGTACTTGTCTCCAGCCACTCCAATACACCGTAAACTAAGAAGGAATATCTATATAATGCATAAGAATAACTTCTGGATAATCTCTTAACTCTGTTTGACTCCTACTTACTCTTGAGCCCAGCTTGCCAAGCAGTCTTCAGGGCATTCACTTGGCTTTCCAGAGGTTGTCAAGAGTCTCAGACACACAATGTTTAGAACAACGCTGCTCAAGGCCACCTCATTAGAGGTACCTTCTGTTCCAGGCTGTGCTGGGCTCTCTTCCCAATTCTCTAGGCTTGGGCTAGCTAGGTGCCATGGGTCCAGTTCTGACTGTCACTGTCCCTTAGCCTTGTTCTTTGTCTTATGGTAAAAACAGTCTGAGTTTCTCTTGGGCAGAAATCAGAGCCAGCAGGTCAAAGCTGGGTAGTCTGCCCCTCCCTGGAGTGTACAGGGACCCGGTCTGTTTGGTTTTGTGGCTATAAGCTCAGTGCCAGCCCTGGATCTGGCCCAGGTGCTCAGTCTGTTTGTCAGGTACTGAGCACCCCTGACTGTGAACAGGAGGCTGAGGAGGACGAGGAGGAGGAAGATGAGAAGGACAAAGGGAAGCTGAAGCCCAACCTTGGCAACGGGGCAGACCTGCCCAACTACCGCTGGACCCAGACCCTGTCGGAGCTGGATGTGAGTGGCAGGGGCCAGGAACCGAGGTTAAAGAGCCAGCCTGGGGTCCTGGCAGCCTCCGGTGGTCTCTTCTGACTGTCCCTGTCCCATGCAGTTGGCAATACCCTTCTGTGTGAACTTCCGGCTGAAGGGCAAGGATGTGGTGGTGGACATCCAGCGGCGGCATCTCCGGGTGGGGATCAAGGGGCAGCCAGCAGTCATTGACGGAGAGCTGTACAATGAGGTGAAAGTGGAGGAGAGCTCCTGGCTCATTGAGGACGGCAAGGTGGTGACTCTGCATCTGGAGAAGGTGCGGGGGCCCAGCTTTCCTACTCTGGGTGATGGAGGAAGTGGGGGCGGGGGGTTGGTGCTTATTCACTCAGGGATTATACTGGGTGACTGGTGGACATATCTTATGTAATCCCACAACAGGGCTTTTACAATAGGTCTGTCCCCATTTTACAGTCAAGGAAAGGGTGGCTCAGTGATTTGCCCAAGCTACTACCTTTTTTTTTTTTTCCCAACTTAACTTACTTCCAAGGCTGTGAACTGATTTTTCCAACACTCTCTACCAAGTAATTCATCACCCCCTCACTTGTTTGTAAATCCTACTCTCATATACTGACTTTCCCCAGATGCCTCTGTCCTGGTTTCTCTTATGTGTTCCTTTGACCTATTTTTTTTTTTAATTAAAAAAAAATTTTTTTTTAAAATATGACAACAAAGAAACACAAACATTCTTAACATATGATCATTCCATTCTACATCTATAATCAATAATTCACAATAGCATCACATCCAAGCTACTACCTCTTGAAAGGGACTTTGGTAGCAAAGCTTTCTCCTGTCCATTAGGTTTGTATTTGGATTCAATACACCAAATGTTTGAAAACCTTATGTGCCAGGCACTGTTCTAAGTGCAGGAAGACAACAGTGAAGAAAACAGAAAAACCCATGCCCTCAGATAACTACATTCTCTCTTCCTCACTGCCTTCAAGGGAAACAGGACCCAGACATCAGTAAATAAAAGTGGTCTCTGTAAAAGGTCAAGGGTCCAAGGAAAGTGTTCCATGATTCTTAAGGCCCTATCCTAGCTCACCTGACTGGCCTGGACTATTGCCTCTCACCTATCCCTCCATGCCTGAGGCCTTGCTTATTCCTCCTTATTGGAATGACCTTCCCTATATATATTTTTTAACTTTTTTTAATTGTATAATATAACATAAACAAAGCAAAGCAAGGAAAAAGGAATAGTTTTCAAAGCACTCTTCAACAAGTAGTTACAGGATAGGTCCCAGACTTTGTCATGGGCTACCATACCATCATCTCAGATTTTTCCTTCTACTGCTCAAAAATATAGGAGGCTAGAAGGAATAAATTTTTTTTTATCATCCCAATCAACTTTTTTTGTGAAAAATAACATACAAAACAATAAATTTCAAAGCACAGCACAACAATTAGTTGTAGAACAGATTTCAGTGTTTGGCATGGGTTACAGTCCCACAATTTTAGGTGTTTACTTCTAGCTGCTCTAAGATACTGGAAACAAAAAGAAATACCAGTTTAATGATTCAGCAATCATAGTCATTTGTTGAACCCTACCTTCTCTGTATAATACCATCATCACCTTTGATTTTTCTATCCCACTCTTTATGGGATTTGGGCTATGCCCATTCTAACTTTTTCATGTTACCCTGTATTTTTATCTGGTATATTTCTTCTCCCTTAAGGCCCAGCCCAATGTGTCCACACTTTTTTCTCTCTCCACTCTGGATGAATATTTCCTTTTGTACTTGATTTTTTCCCTTATCATGCTGATTTATAACTGTTTGTCTCTTTATCTATCTGCCCCGGCCACTGGGGAGGGACGACACTGGTTTTTACTCATCTTTGCCTCTGGTGCCCAGCACAGGCCTGTGTGGGTTGCTGGTGCAGTGTGTGGATGGGAAAAAGTGTGAGCCTGGCAGGGTTGGGGGATGGTTCCCGGGGCACAGAGTGAGCTACCTCCCAACCCCCTAATTAGACTTCTTTTCCTCACAGATCAACAAGATGGAGTGGTGGAGCCGCTTGGTATCCAGTGACCCTGAGATTAATACCAAGAAGATCAACCCTGAGAATTCCAAGGTGAGCCCTGGCTGGTTGACAATGTCAGCAGAGAGATGAGGGGCCTGATGGCCCCAGAGTTTAACCCGTTCCTGTTGCTTCTGATTCCAGCTGTCAGACCTGGACAGTGAGACCCGCAGCATGGTGGAGAAGATGATGTATGACCAGAGACAGAAGTCCATGGGGTTGCCCACCTCTGATGAGCAGAAGAAACAGGAGATTCTGAAGAAGTGAGTCATTTGGAGATGGAGGCTGGGAGGCCAAGGCTCCTGGATCTAGTAACGGCAGGTCTAGAGTGGCTAATAGAGCTGCCATGCCCCTTTCCAGGATAAACCAACCAAGTTTATGGCTTTATGGTCTCAGCCTTCCTACCCTAATTGCCTCCTGAGGTCATCTGAGGGGCAAGGCCAGCTCAGTGTAGGAGGGCAGGAGTAATGGGTGGTCTTTGACACCTTCACGAAAACAGGGCCACTGTTGGCACCTCAGGTGGGCCTCAGAGACTCTGGAGCCCACCCTTGCCCAGTCTGGACTGGTTGTCCTCAAAGGTTGCTCAGGATTCCAAAGAGAATACACCTGACTTGGGGCTTAGAGGAGGTGACTAGCTTTGGGGGATATATTTCACCCTCTTCCTACTTCCTACCCCTCCCCAGGTTCATGGATCAACATCCAGAGATGGATTTTTCCAAGGCCAAGTTCAACTAGCCCCTGTTTTTGCCTCCCTGAGCTCTCAGGCTCAGCCTCCCGCCATCTACCTTCCTTTCCCGCCTTTTTCCAGGACTTAGGGGCCTCGGGGCTGGGGCAGGCATGGGACTGGCCCAGGCACACAGATCCCAGGACACCATGGGAGAAAGGCTGGGACCTTGAGGACCTTGAGGTCCTTGAGGACCTAGTCCTCCCCAGTTGGCTTACTGTTACACATTAAAGCTATTTAACCAACTCCACCTGTGTCCTCTCTTCCCTTTGGCCTCTCTTTGGGGGCTGCCCCTTATGGCTGCTTGCCCAGATTCTGCCATGTGACCTGGGGCAGGTCCTTGCCCTTTTCTGGACTTCAGTGTCTCCTCATTGCTTAAAGGTAGGATTAAAACAGCTTTTAGTCTGTGTATAATTCTGAGCAAAGGTGAGTTTTTCTGGCTAAAGGGGCCAGGCTTATATCAGAGTCTCATCTGGATTTGTTGATTTAATTTTCATCTTTAAGGGAACTTCCCACCACAGAGGCTCTGTCCTCAACCTGGGTCAATGGTTTTTAAAACTATGCACAGTTAATTTCCAGGGACTGCCCAGCTTGTGGGAGGGAAAACGGGCAGACCACGCTCCCTTGGCTCTGCTGTACATGTGGTGCAGGAACCTGGCTTGGAGGACAGAATAAAGTCCAATGGGGCCCCGTTGTTTGTGTTTCTGGTCTGGACTTCTGCAGATTTTAGGCTTTAGAGCCAACCACTGGGTCAGTGCAGACAGCCAAGGCTGAGGAGGTGCTCATCTCTGCTCCAATCCTGTTCCACTTGTCTGGAGGGTGGAGGACATTGAGTACAAGGAACCACAGAGGCCATAGCAAGAGTGTCTGGGCTGCTGTTCCCTGAGTGCTCTGTTCTGTGGACTGTGTGTGTCCCATGACTTTCTGGAATCATAGCATGTCTTTCTTTTAGAACTTCAGAATAGCTTGTTAAGGATTTTAAAGAGGCTTATGGTACCTAGCTTTGTTTCCCAAATTTGATAAACCTTTTTTTTCTGGGAATGCCAATAATAGTTTCCAAAGCTGAGTTTGGAAAATACTGCTCCGTGGCTGAGGCTTCGGTGGAGGGACTCTGGCCTTACTCTTTGGCTCTGCTGTAATAGCCCTGGATCCTGGTGCCTTGTGGTTCTTTTTATTCTACTTGAGGCCTTGACCTGGATGAGGCAGCAGAACATAAGCAGTGGGGCTGGTTTTATTGCTGAAACTGGAGTTATATCTTGGCCCTGTGGTCACAGCTCCAAGGAACTGCCCCGTGTGTCCTGGTCAGAAACTGGATAAACAAGTGGTGTTTGTCTAGTTGACATTGTGCAGAGGTTGCCCATGAAGACAATAAAGAGTGCATTGGGGGCTGAAGGTGAAGCGGGGCCGGGTCTGGAACACCTTCCAGCTTGTTCCTCAGTTAAGAATTGGCTGGTGGCAGGGGTCAGAGGTTGGCACTGCAGAGCTTGGGGAAGTCCCCACAAGCTTTGGGAAAATGGTGCCCACTGTGGCTCCAGCCCTGTGGTAGCCACCACAGTGGGACTGTGTGGCAAGTGAACAACTGTAACCCCCAAGTCTAGGAAGTCAGGAAAGGTCTTGGCACACCTGGAGGCCCACATCAGGGAGAACAATCGGAGGGCATATGAATAAAGGGCACACCAGATTAGTTCTCAGAAATTGATGACTAAATATGTAATATGATGGGTGCAAGGCCAGAGCTAAAGAGCTAGAGAAGAAAGTCTGGGGAATAGAAGAGTGTCCTGGAGAAAAATATCCTCAGATTCCAGAAAAATATGAGCAAAAGTTGTTTCACGAAGATAAATGGTAAACCTTTGAGACATTTGTCTTCTTGGAGTTAGCCCACTGCTCAGATGAGTGTGATATACCCACAAATCCATGCACACACATGACATATCCTGTGAAATATGATGCTCAGTGTCACTTTACTGTTAACATTATGCACGGTTTAAACATTTGCAGAAAAAAAAGGACCAGTGGTGGCCTACCCTGGTCTCCCTGCTGAAAGAGGCTCTCCTGTGCATGAAGTGCAGCCAACCAGGTTCCTCCCCCTCAACCTAACTGGGTTCTGGTGCCCAAAGAAGGGGACCCTGGTGCTGCCTCCAGGAGGTTAGCTTAACAGCAAAGGGACAAAACTGCCAGGAGTCCAGTTTCCAAGCCCAGAGTCCCAGCTGCTGGCTGCATGACCCTCCGAGTTCCTTGGCCTCTCTGAGTCCCATCTCTCCTGTGAACAGATAATAACCCCGCTCCAGCGTTGATGGGAAAGCCAAGAAGATAACAGTGAAAACCACATAGTGCTTTGTCAGCACAAGGGAGAAGTATGAGGGAGCAGCAGGACCAGAGCTGGGCTGGAGCTGACAAAGGTTCAGGGACTTGGGGAAACTGAAAGGATGGCCCAGAGCAGGCCAGCCTGCAGGCAGTGGACTTAATGGGATAGTAGGGTGGGTCCAGACAGGCCTACCTAAAAGAACTTCTCAATAATGATAGAAGGCATTTCCTAGAGTCTTCTCAGGTATAGACCTGTGCTTGGTTCTTTGTCTCAGTGAGCCTGAGAAGGGAAGACATTCCCATTTTACATGAGGCAACTCAGGAAGTGGCAGGGTGGAGATCCTTCTAACTTGAACCCCATGGCCCTGAGCCAGAGTGGATTCCTCTATCCTGTCATTTGCTCCAGGCAGCAGTCAGGCAAATAGGACAGATGAGACGGCATCAAGCTGAGACAACCTGGTAGACGTCTGTTAGGTTTGCATTCACAACTGTAGTCACGTAAGCATGTGGAACATTAGCCAAGAACCAGACTAACTGATCAACTGATCAGCTCATAACATGGAGTGGGCACTGCCCACAGGATTCCATAGAGGTCTTGTCCACCTCCCAACCCAATCCATTTAAGACAAGCTTCCTTTAGCTATTGGGTTTGTACACTGGTTAAGGCGGCATGTTATGGGTGAGAAATCAGCAATCTCAGAGAAGTAACTCTTAAAGCCATTACTTTCCATGGCCCAGAGCTGCCTGAAGGCCATCGGCAGGAAGCAATAGGCCCAGGCAGGGGTAAGGCCAGCTGGGGGTGCAGGGGGAATGTGGACACATGGCCCAGTGAAATGCACATGGTCTTGGAACCAGTCAACCAAGGCAGGAGAAGCCGGAGTGGGCACTGTGCCTGGGCTCATGGCCCGACCTCCTGCAAAGGGGGTTCTGTTCCCCTTTTCATTCTGTAGGCTGTGTTTCTCCCAGAAGGGGCTGCAGCCGCTGGGCCCGGTGAGGTTAGCAGTAGACTTGGAGCAGGGGTGCCCCTGATGAGTCTGTATCCGTGCCCTGGAAGGACGAGTCATGGCTTGGTGGGTACCCTGGGAATGGGGAAAGGGAAAGGAGGAATCAGGCTCAGAAAGGGAAAGGAAGTCACCAAGTCCCACTCCCAGGAAGAAGCCTGCTTAGCAGTAGAGTGAGGTTGAGCCTGGGTCAGCCTGATCCTGGCTGGATGACCCACTGTTCTTAGACCTCTCTGAAGCTCAGCCACCCTCTCTGTAAAAGGGTAATAACCATGCTCCCTAGGGGTTACTGTGAAGGCCAAGGAGATAGTAGAAACCTCACAGGGTGCATTTTCAGCACAAGGTTGGCTGGCCTTCTGCCCTCCACTTTCCTCCCCAACAACCTGAGTTTAAGGGTTGGCATTTTATCACTGATTTTCCCAATCTGGGCACCTGCCCCCTTCTGGTTCAGGAGCAGCCCTCTGAATCCCAACTGAATTGCTTTAAGTCAGATTGCCTGCTTGGGATGGAGCTTATGGCTGCTCAGGCCCTTCAAGTCTGTTCCCATCCTCACCCACCCCAGGAGGAAGCTGGGAGAGAAGCACATGGTGGGGGGGCCCTAGGGCAGTTCCCCTGCCTCTCCGCACTCCTCCTCAGGTCAGGACCAGACCTGGGGCTCCATAAGGCCTCAGCTTCCTGGCGATGGCATCTGCTGTCGTCTCCTGGGAGATCTGTACTGTCAGTTCTAGGGAGAGAACATAGGGGGGCAGTGGTTATTATCATGTCCTTTCAACCCCAACCCCTCCTGCCACCAGCCCACTGAGGGAGGGACCACTCTTCCCTGGGCAGGGAAAATAATATTTAAAACCCAGACATGTAAATATGCAAGGGGTATGTGTATGTATGTATGTTTCTGCAGGGGTAGATGGGTAGAGTTTTTGGTTTGACCAGGTCAGAGGTCTAAATTCATATGGGTCCCTTAGTCCTGTTAACCAGGCTAAGCCTGAAAGCTTCTCTGGCAGGTGGTAGCAGGAAAAGAAGGAGCCTGCTAGGTGGGCTGTTATGTGGAGAAAGTACCTGGTCCTTTCTGGGGGTAGCAGTAATGGGGAGAGAGCTCCCAGGTCTGGATGCTCCTCTCAGACTTCCCCAGACCTGGCTGAATTGGAAAGGGTGAGAGCAGGAATCGGGGAAGGATGCAGAGGAGTTGAGAGAAAGAAAAGGAGGAGGCAGGTCAGTGTGTGGCTGGGAGGTGGAATCATAGTGGACAAGGACCCTAGTTCAACCCTCCCTTGGCCAGAGCCTCCTCCACTCGGCCCCTTGGCCCCATTGGGCCCCACATACCATCCTGGCTGAGGCCTGAGCCCACCATGGTCTCATGGCCACTGTCAGGAGCAGCAGCAGCAGCAGGTGTGGCAGCCCGTGTGGAGCGCCCTTCTGTGGGCTGGGGGCAGGCGCGGCTCTTTCGGGTACTGATGCGAATGATGCCGCGTACCAGGCGGCCCTCGGCATCCTGTTCATCCAGGTGGTAGTCCTGCGTGATGCTGCTGATGAGGTCTGAGATCTTACTGGTCTTCTCCAGGAACACAGTGTCTGAAGTGCACTTGGCAAGCTCATCAATCTGGTGCACGCTGAACAGCTCCGTCAGCTTCTTGAAGATGAGCACGTCAATCTCTCGGCTCGACATGGAGCCACTGCCCATCTCAGGCAGGTCCAGGTCCGACTCATGGAAGGAGTAATATTCCTCAGAGCCCCGAGGACTGCTGGCAAGGGTGCTAGGCAGGCTATGCCGAGTGGGTGGGGGCTCAGCCAATGGCTCCTTGCAGCAGGAGTCTGCATCAGGGGCTGGGGAGGTTGCGGCGCTGCGGTAGGGATAGACAGGAATGCCTTTGAGCTTGACGTCAGGGTAGCTGAAGCTGCTGCCCATGGTTGACTTGAGCCGCTGGCCATCCCGCCGGCTGGGGGGTGCACAGTCAGGACTAGGGGGCATCCCATTGTGCTCCTTGGCCCAGCTGGCTTCGACAGCCCCCTCAGTAGAGTCCCTGGTGGACAAGCAGGGGCTACAGCCCCGCACACAGGTTCCGCAGCGCTGGAGGCAGTCTCGGCAGCGGCGGAAGCAGAAGGCGGCCCGACACCAGTCCCACACCCAGGGTCGCCAAAGCAGGCAGCAGGCGGGAGGCTCAGTGGCCGCCTCAGCAGAGCCGGAGATGAAGGTGAGGCTCTCAGGCCCATGGCGGCCAGGGTCCTTGGGGTCTGGCCTGCGGGTGCGGCGGCTTGGTGGGCGCTGGGGTGACTCATCATACGCCTCCAGGCATAGTTCTGTTGGCTGCTCCCAGGGTCCCAAACGCGGAGGCCCAGATGACGGGCGGGGGTGTCCAGGGCGGGGCATGGCTCACTTCATGATTTGCTGCAGTCAGGTACCTGTGGGGGAAGCCACAAAAGGGTCAGGATCAGAGGTCAGGGATGTGCTTCTGGCCTGGCCTGAGGAGCTTTAGCGTCTGGTTTGGGGAGGCCTGTGATCTGAATGAGCCCAATATGCCCATAAACCCTCATCTGTTGTGCCCCTCCTTCCCCTAAGAAGTTCTCTCTGTGGTCTAACTCAGCTGTTAAAATCTCCTGGAATCCTTTGCTTCCCGGACCATGCACCTTCCCCTTCCCCCCCACCAAAAAAAAAAATCTCCTGGAATCTCACTTTCTGAGGAATAATCTTCTCCAGCTCCTCTAGCTGCTGGTGGCCCAGTACAGAAACTCTGAGGCTGCTCAACAAATTCCTTTCCCTGTGACTTGCTATGGAACTTGATCATTACCTTCCCTTGCTCTTTCAAATCAGACATAGGAATGTGACAAGTCCCCTGTCAATAGTTCAGTCTGGCTCATACTTGCCCTTCTAGCAACATTTAACACCAAGTATTGTTTTGCTTCCTTTGATTAGACAAGAATGCTGAGCCATAAAAATATATCTTCTTTTCCTTTTTGACTTGGTTACTAGGAAGCTCAGAGCTAAGACTTCATTCATCCCATAAATACTTAGCCTGGCCCTGTGTTGGGCACCACAGAATCAGAGGTGAATGAACTATAGACATAGCTCTGGATGCTTCACACATGGTTTTGTAGGGAAAACAGATGTTTAAAAACCCCTCAGATGGAACATGTATGACATATGAGACATTATGGGAGTACATAACTCTGCCTGAAGGTGTCATTGGGGAGGGGATTTGAACAATTATTGGAGTTTACCAGGTGGTAACTATCCTTAGCCTGGACTTTCTGAGACAACAATTCCTTACCTTTTTATCCCTGATTTAATGGCAGAGGGTGCTGGGACTTGGAGACAGGATATCTTTGTTCTAGTCCCAGCTAGTCCCACGCATAATCCCAATAGGCTATGTGCATTGGGCAAATCAGTGCCATTTCCCTAAACCAAGCCCTCATCACCTTGCCCAAATACTGTCAAGGCCCCCATTTTGGCCACCTCCATTCCCTTCAACTTGTTGCAGCCAGTAGAACTCAAAAACAACACAAATCTGGAGAAACCTGCAGATACTACTTTAATCAAGTGATCACAGTTTACTAAAAATGGGACAAACTGACATTCTGTGCCTCCTAATAAGACTCACTAAGAACGATACAACATCACTTATGAAGTATCCCTGCCCAAAATGCATAACCTGAATGTAATCATGAGGTGACATCAGACAAGTCCAAGTTGAGGGTCATGACTAAATGCAATGTGTCATCCTGGATTGAGAGAAAATGTGGAAATTGGATAATTGGTGAAATTTGAAAATAACCCACATAATATTTAATAGTATACCAATATTACATCCTGAATTTGATTACTGTGGTTATATAAGATAATGCTCTCCTTCCTAGGAAATATATACCAATGCATTTAAAGGTAAAGGGGCATGATGTCTCCAACTAATTGCAAATGGTTAAAAGAAATAAAGGAGTGCAAATAGAGAAAGTTAACCCGTGAATCGGGATGAGGATATGGAATTCTTTATTCCCACAACTCTTCAATCCACCCCCCCCCACCCCCCGCCCAGCTTCATTCAGCACTCCTCCAGAACCCCTAGTCAAATGAAGCCCCTTTCTCCAACTGCCTTCTGCTGGGCTTTCTTGTTTGCTGGGTCAGCCTTGTTCCCACTGTTCAAGGACAAGCCTATCCCCCAAGGACTATGGCCGGAGGAGCAGGGACTGTGCCTGATTCCTTTCTGCCTCAGTGCCTGGAACAGAGTACAGTAGGTGCTTCAGGGACTGACACATTCTGAGCGACCTCAGGGACCACTAGGGGAAAGAAAAAGGACTTTAGGCTCTGGGCTGACCAGAGTGGGGACCAGCAGCCTTCTGGGGTGGGGGTGGAGGGGGTGGGAATGAGGGGAGGGGAATACAGGGTGAGATCCTGGCTCCAAAGATGTGCAAACTTTATAGGTAACTTTAAAGTACCTCACAACTCAGAGTCACAAGTGGTTAAAAGCCTTTGCCTTGGTTTGAGCATGTGGGGGTGGGTTTGGATTCATTCATTGACTCAATCAACAAATATTTACTGAGGGACTGCTCTGTGCTGGACACTGTTCTGAATTCTGTGGATGCAGTGGTGAAACAGTCAAAATTTCCTACCCTCAAGAGCCAGCACTCTAGTGAAGAGTTAATTGAAAGCTTCATTGTTCTAAGTGATTTAGATGTAGTAACCCATTTAATCTTCCCACCTACTACTAGTATTACTGTACTGAGGCACAGAAAAATTAAATAACTTTTCCAAAATTACACATCCATTTGTACCCAAGCAGCCTGGCTCCACTCTTATCCACTACTCCCTCCTGTCTCTCAAATGAGGACAAAAGAATGATGATGGTCAGAGCCTAGGGAGGGAAAAAGGGGAGAGTCAGAGCTGCCTGTACCCAAGGAGGGCCCATATCTGCATTGTTTTAACCACACTAGATTTTTTTTCTGGGGGCCTGAGGTTAGTAAGAGCATCAAGGGGTTACTGATGATTAACTAGGTCATCGTCGCTTCCCCCACCCTCCTAGGCTGGAGGACTTGCTACTTACTATTCATTAAATCAACCCATCAAATAATTATGGAGTGCCTCCATTTGCCTGGCACCGTGCTAAAGGCCTGGGAATAAGCAAGGAATAGGCCAGAAACAGGTTCCAGCCCAACAAGACTTCTGCCTTATTTACCCCTCACAAGGGCCCTGTAAGTACCTTCATCTCCATTTTAAAGATTACTTATCTTAATCTTTTAAGGACAGGGCCTGGCCTCAGTTTCTCCATCCCTTTTACACCTGAATCCTCCTGAAGTCAAATTCAGCCCATTTCTTCCAGGCTATATCTCCCTCTTGCTGCTGCCCCTTACACCCCCAAATCCTAGGAACACTGGTCACTTGGTTTAGTGAGGGGAAAGCCCCTGTTCCCATTTTGGCCTGGGGCAAGACTCCGCCTCAGTTTCCTCATCTGAAAAAAAGAGAAGAGATCGGTATCTTCATGGGCCGCCTTAGTTCCTAGGAGATACTGCGTGCACGGGGCCTAGCAAGGTACCTGGCACCTGGGAGCGGCTTTTTCACCCCATCCGGCAAGGGACTGCACAGATCTTTCCAGGTGTCAGACGGCCCAGACCGCTCTCCCGGATTTCTCATTGATGCACCTCACCTCCACCCCGCGCCAAATCCTTGCACATAGGCACACACAGAGGGGTCTGTTTCTGCACCTTCCCTCCTCCAGAGTCCCCAGGGCAGGCCCAGCCGCGCCAGCCTCTGCCCCACCCCCGTGCCCAGCCGAGCCTCACACACCGGGCCGGGAGGGGCACCCAGCCCTGCTCACGAAACAGCAGTCGGCTCCGGCACCAGGCATCCGTGCACCCTCTGTCTCCAGTCCCAAAGCGGCAACCTGCGACTTCCCCATCCGCGGGCTCATTACCCGGAGCAAGGAAGGATCAGACCCGGGCACTGCCCCTCGGGCGAGCACGGCCCCTACACAAGCACTGCCCTCGGGGCTATCACCACCCTCTCCGAGCTGCACGGGCCCTCCCGGACTCTCTCCCGCTCTGACACTTTTCCTCAGGGTGATCACGGTCCCGGCACTGAGTCCCTGGCGAGCACGGCTCCCGCCCCAAGCCAGGGCAGCCCGAAGGGTGAACACGTCTCCCCCTCACCCCACTCTGCCCGCCCAGCCCGGGCGCCCGCTCAGGCCGCTCCTCGGCCCGGCCCGTGCACCCCGGAAGTGGGAAGGTGGCTCCGAGGAACGGGTCCCGGGACCCCCGCCGCCCAGGCGCTGTTTCAGGAGTCCCCCACTCTGGACCCGCCCTGGTCCTTGTCCCCTTTAGCCCGCGCGGGGCTTACCTGTCCCGCCAGATGAGCCGCCTCCGGCTCAGCCCCTCCCCCCGGCCGTCTCGCCGCTCACCTGGGGCCCAGGTGAGCGTCTCGCGGGAGCGCTGCACGGACCGCCGCTGGGGACACACTTCCTGCCTCCGCGAAGCGCCGCAGCCGCCGCGCACCTGGGCAGAGGCCCCGCCCCTGGGCGCTGGGCGGGCGTCGCGGCCGGGCTCCGGCTATTGGCCCGCGGCCTCCGAATGCCCAGCTCGGCCTGGTCTGGGTAAGTGAGGCCTTGTGGGGCGGAGAGGACAGGCACTAAGCCTCAGTTTCCTCTTCTGTTAAATGGGCAGGTGGTCCAAGCAATCTCGGAACACTGGGAGGGCTTGCCCGGCTTTAAAGGCCCTGTTGGTGTCCTTTAAGGATGGCCTCCGAGGAAGCCTTCCCCGACCCCCAAATCTGTCTGGTTTTCTGTCATATAGAAGCTTATCAGAATACACAGCGCACTGTTGCTTTTGTTGTTATTGTTTGACCCTGAGAATAGGGTCTGGTCTTGTTCTAATTCCCTGGTGCTCACCACAAGGCCGGATCCCAGGGTAGGTGCTCAGTAAATATCCTCCACTGAATGAACATCTGGGTTCCTGTTTCTTCCTTTGCCCCGAAGCAGAACTGTAACCCTCAGCCTCTTCCTGCTGGTCAGTTCACTTTCTCCTTTGCTAGGGAAAAATCTTCAGGTGAAAACAAGTTCCTCTGTTCTGGGTACTAGGAGTGCCAGAGGGAGGTTGTGCAGCCCTGAGAGACGCATCCCTGATCAGCAAAGGCAGCCCAGATGGGCTATGATCACCACATCCCTTGGGCATCTCTACAAAAGGAATGCCACATGGCGGGGGGTGGGGGGGTGCATCACGCAAAAAGTCAGGGCTCAGACTGTGCCTGGTTCCTGATCCCCAACTTAACAACAATAGTGCCAATAAACAAGTGACTTTTAGGGACCACCACCAGGGTCTATGCTAAACCACTTACTACCATAAAATTATTGAATCCTTCCACTAATCTGCAAGGTCGGTCCGGTATTGTCATTCTCATTTTACAGCGGAGGATACTGAGTCTTAGGGAAAGGAAATTATTTGCTCAGACTGTGAGGACAAACCATGTGACTTTGGGTAAGACATTGCTCCTCTCAAAAGGCTTTCTCCTCTGAGGAGATAATGGTACATGCCTTCAATGGAAGGATTTTTAAAAGATAATGAATGCATCACCGACGTGGTTAAAATTTGTTCCTAGGTATTTTATATTTTCAGATGCTTATGTAAATGAAATTGTTTTCTTTTTGGATTGTTCATTGCTGGTGTGTAGAAACATAACTCATTTTTGTGTGTCAATCTTGTGACTTGCAGCTTTGCTGAATTCATTTGTTAGCTCTGGTAGCTTTCTTATGGATTCTTAGGATTTTCCATATATAAAGTCATGTCATCCGTGAATAAAGATGATTCTACTTCAAAAAACAAAACAAAACAGTGTGAAGCCCTCTGGTGCACATTCCCGGGGGTGTCTCTAGGCGCTTTCACTTGTCTCTGAAAGTGTAATCTTTCAGAGATGATGAAATGTGACTGAAGACTGCGCTGCCTGCTCCCCACTTGTCAGCTAGCCTGTTCCCCACAACACAGCCAGATCCTGTGCTGGGATGAGGTGTCTGAACATGTTCCAGGAGGAGGGGAACAGGCCCTTGCTGCTGAGGGCTGTCAACTCAGTCTTTAAAGAAATTCGTTTTTTTATTGTAAAAGACACGTTCCTTTTGTACACAACATGTCTCTGTGAACAGACAGTATAGCTTGTTGAATAAAACTAGGGCTCTGGAGCTGGCCTGCCTGAGTCCAAACTCCAACTCACTCCTGCTACTTAACTTCTCTGGGCCTCAGTTTCCTCATTTGTAAAAGGTTGTACCTACCTGCAAAGATTGTCACGAGACGATGCACTGTGTGGTCCTGGATTGGCACCTGAACCAGATATATTACATTAGTGAGGCAAGTAGCATAATTGGAATAAGGCTAATTCATTTCCTGATGTTGATCATTGTGGCTATATAGGACACCAATATTTGGCGATGCTGAGTGAAGGATACATGGGAATTCCTGCATTACTTTTGCAACTTTTTGATAAGTCTGAAATTATGCCAAAGCGAATTTGAAAAATAAAACAGAATCTAAAAAAAAAAGATAATGAATGCAAAGTGAAATAAAAGTTATAGAGAAAGATAAGGGAAGTAAGGATTGGTAGGTGGAAGGAATTCAGTACTGCCTAGCCCCTTTCCCTTCCAGGCTATACCAAAGACTCATGACCTCCCACCCCTGGGCCCCCTTTCAGCTTCCCCAAATTGGAGATACAGATGAGGACAAAGCCCTTTGCCCCATTTGGGTTGCCAAGTCCTCCCTTGCCCAGCCCGGATGGGAGTCTTCTTGGAAGATGATACCCATGGTAGTTGGGTGTTTCCCTTCCTACCTCACCTCTTAGGGACCATCATCTCATCCCACAGTTGCCTAGACAGGCACACAGTAGGCCTACAGTTTTCATCAGAGACCCTCCACAGCAGCCCCTCCTCCTAACTGGGGCAATGGCACATTGCATCCTCATTTGGAGCTCAGAAAGCGAATGACTTATTGTCATGCAAGTTAAACATTCATGTACCCTAAGACTCAGCACGTCCATTCCTAGGGCACAGCCCAGCAAGCCCTCCTCGATGCACAGAAACTCTTGCACTAGTACACCAGAAGGTGTACAGGAATGTTAATAGAAGCATTGTTCATAATTACCCCAAACTGAAAGCACTCAAAATGCCATTGACAGGAGAATGGATGAAAAATGGAGAATTCGTACAAGGGAATAATTATACAGCAGAGTATAAGTGAAGTACAGCAATGTGGCTGGATCTTGGAAATATAACATTGAGTTGAAAAAAAAAAGAAAAAGAAAAAGTCCCAGAAGATGACATACAGAATGAAATCTTTTTTATAAAGTTCAAAAACAGCCACACCTATTATGTTCAGGTATAAATTAGATTGAACCACATGAAATTGCTGTTATTTGACCTGTTTTGACTTACAAAAATGGCAGATTTATATGGTTCAGACAAACTTATATGTGGAAAAAAATCAAACAAGAGAATGAGGAATACAAATTTAGAATAGTGGTTTACCTCTTGAGAGAAGCATGTATAGGGGAGTGGAGACTTCCACAGGTAGAAGTAAATTATAATATCTGGTTCTTGGGTTGGGTGTGGATTAAAGGGCTTTCACTTCATCATTAATAAATGCATGAACGAGTGAATTAATGAATAAAAAATAGAAATTTATACTCCAACTCTGAATAATCAACTGTCATTGCAAAGTTCCCAATTTATGCAAAAATCTGATTGAGTCTAGAGTCTTATTTAAATTTTTCCCTACTTATTCATTCTTTTAAAAATTAAGGTATGATTTACATACAGTAAAATTCATCCTTTTGACAGGTCAAGTCTACTTAAAGTTTAGGCCTAAGAGTCACCCCCAAGAGAGCCTCTTTTGTTGCTTAGATGTGGCCTCTCTCTCCAGCCAACACAAGGAGCAGTCTCACCACCATCCCCCTCTCTACGTGGGACATGACTCCCAGGGGTGTGGACTTTCCTGGCAACATGGGACAGAGATCCTGGAATGAGCTGAGACTCAGCATCAAGGGATTGAGAAAAACCCTAGAATGAGCTGAGACTCAGCATCAAGGGATTGAGAGACTCTTCACGACCAAAAGGGGGAAGAGGGAAATGAGACAAAGTGTCAATGGCTGAGAGATTCCAAACAGAGTCAAGAGGTTATCCTGGAGGTTATTCTTATGCATCAAGTAGATATCATCTTGTTATTCAAGATGTAATGGAGAGGCTGGAGGGAACTGCCTGAAAATGTAGAGCTGTGTTCCAGTAGCCATGTTTCTTGAGGATGA
>PVIY010036561.1:0-25397 GCA_004026745.1 Myrmecophaga tridactyla | reverse complement strand
CAGTTTAACAACCATTCTTAACTAAATCACATCAACCAGGGAGATGATCTCATTAGTTTCAAACATACAGCATTGAGTAGAGATTATTCTACCTTTATGAAATGGGATTTATATTAAAACATGACTTTTCTTAGGGGGCATACTTCCTTTCAAACCAGCACAATATATATCTGGATATAATTTAAAAATGAAATGTTATATTTATATATTGTCAAAGAATAGAAATTTAAAAATCCATCTAGAGAACTACATTACACAAACAGTGATCCCTATGTTAAACCATGGACTATAGTTAGTAGTATGATTATAAAAATGTGTTGTCATCAATTGTAACAAATGTTCCATATCAATACAGGGTGGTAATGATAAGGTGGCATACAGGAATCTTGGATTTTATGCATGCTTGTTTTTAAATCACAACTTCTCTAATAAATAAAAATATATAGGGACTTATATAAAATGCTAAGAATTAAGGATAGGAACAGTTATTTTCACAGTGGGAGACTATTTTTCCCTTTAATATAATATTTTTATGTATAGCTGTTTCTTTGAGATTTAAGCAAATTTTAGATTTTTTTTTTTTGTTACTTGAGGTCCTGTATAATTTGGTTAGGTTCACTCTATACTTGTGAACATGCTTTAGTATTTATGGTCTTGCCCTTGGTATAAAAAATAACATTCCTCAACTCTCCTTTAAGTTGCAATGAGAGCAAATCAATTATTTCATTTTGTCCATTTGGTAACCAGAATCTTTTGGGGAAGAAAAGACAACAGTATCTCTGCATTTTAGTTTGATCAGTTGACTCCACAAACAGCATATAAGCTATCTTATATCTATTTCTTCTTAAATCCTGAGTTCTTGCCACAACATGGAATCTTAGATCTTACCTATTTTTATATCCTATCAGGAAATAATATTTACATCATCAAATTCCTGGTACCATGATTTTACTTAAAGGCTTTCTCTGCTTTACAAAAAAATGAAGGAACTACTTTTTAAAATCAGCTTTGTATTTTTCTCTAAGATAGTCGATGCTTATTGTTTGTGCAATTTCTTTTAAAAGTGTCAATCCCACCTTCCTTTAACATCATATTTTATCTATTTTCATTGCACATAATTTTATGAACTTTCCAGAATGTTTGAAAATTAATTAGAATACCATACCAGCTTAAACCAAAGTAAAAACTATAACATGTCCTTGTTTTATCCTAAAGAAAAGTATCCTTAGCAATGTATTCATAAAACTGAAAAGATACTTTAAAAAATTTCTATGTAATAGATGAGATAAAATAATTGTATAAACTTAGGAGCTACAAAAGACAACTGAGATATCTGTGCACACTATTAGATTGAATAAATATAGAAAGGTATTTAAGATATAGAAAGAATAAATGCTGAAGTGTACTGTCAATGTTGAGAGAGCAAATCTTCAAAAAGGAAATTGAAACAAAGAGGTGGAAATTATGGCTAAATATATGAACTCAAAGAACATCAACCTTATGAAATTATTTAGAAAATTAAGGGCAAATTAGTAATTTTCAAAGTAGTCTGAGGAGAGTAAGGAGTCACTCTTCCATGGCCTTAAATGTTAAACATTTTTAAATTGCTAGAGTGAGCCAGATTGCCATCTGGAAGCATTTCTTCATTCAGAAGGTTATTAAAATGACATACATAGCTACGTTCTGCCATTATTAAAGAAAATGAGCTTAATTACAAATAAGTCTATTTGGAAGGTGTTATTTTATTTTTGGATATAGCATTATGTTTTAGGTACTGTGGTAGTTAGATTCAGGTGTCAACTTGGCTAGGTGAAGGTGCCTAGTTCTATGACTGTGGCTCTGAGCCAATGGCATGTGAAACTCATCTGTCGCTGATTACATCTGCAGTCAGCTAGGAGGCATGCCTGCTGCAATGTATGATATTTGATTTAATTGGCTGATGCTTAAATGAGAGCGCTCAATATAGCAGAGCCCAAGCAGCTCAGCATACCTCATCTCAGCACTTGCAGCTCAGCCCAAGCCTTTGGAGATAACAGAAAGGAATCACCCTGGGGAAAGTTGTTGGAACCCAAAGGCCTGGAGAGAAGGCCAGCAGAGATCGCCCTCTACCTTTCCATGTAAATAAGAATTTCAGTTGAAAGTTAGCTGCCTTTCCTCTGAAGAACTATATGTTAACTAAAAAATCCCCTTTTATTGAAAGCCAATACATCCCTGATGTGTTGCATTCCAGCAGTTAGCAAATTAGAACAGGTACTCAGTGTGAGACTTTTTATTATTATTGTTTTGGTAAACATTATGCAAGCCTACTAGGCAATACAAAATGAAAGGTCAGTGATACAGCATTTTGTAGTAACCAGATTTATTAAGGCAAAATAAAAAAGAGTCCATTATTCCACCTAATTTTTCCAGTATATGATATCAGGATTTTTTTCACTGAAATTAATTTTTTTCGTGTTTTAAATGACAATTGTCTTTTTTTCAGAGGCAGATTTGCTGCAGTTGATATATTTCAGGTTTCCTCACTTATATGAACCCTTTCCAAATTCCTCTTCCTAATTTTTATTTATATCTTTATTATTACACCACTCTTAAAAGGGGCCTCCAAAAATATGTAAACCTTGGGCCACAGGAAACCTGGATGCAATACAGATCTTATTACATGTTTAGTTCCTTTTTCACCTAATAAAGAATAATTATCAAAATTATTTAGTTGTTTCAATTTTCCACTAATTATGAAATTGACATAACTCAGTAGATAAGATGGTGAAAGAAATGAGTCATTAATTGACTGATGACATGCCATAGAGATACCTTTCTAATGAGAGAAACAGTAAGTATAAATGGCCATAATTAGCTCTAGTAATGAAATTAATAAATTTCAAGTGAGCTAAATCACAAGCACTAATACATGTTGCCAAATGTATAAACTCCAAAATAGAGGGAATTATAATATTTTCCCACACTGAGCAAATTTGATAAATCATGTGTCTTGAATGGAAAAAAATATATATCTTTCTGACTTCAGCAAAATTTCAGTGAGTACAGGTATTAGGGGAAATTATATCAATTATACTGTTCATATTTAAATGCTCAACCTACAGGGAATTTCTAATAGGTTTTATATTTCTAAAGAACAGATTGGCCACTGGCAATAATTGTTACCTGAATTTATAGCCAATACTAAATAATCCCTTACACATGAAAGTAAAACCCTTAAGAAGCAATATTTTAATGAAATTTGCACTGCTCGTAAGTCGAAAAAAATCAATCCAGTTTTCCAAGTAGAATATAAGAATTCTTTCCAAGAATTGCTTAATGTGACACATTCATATAATTAATCTTTTAGAAACGAAATTTCACAGCAGACACTTGAGGCTATGCAGATTTGTTGTCTCTGGCTATAATATACCACATTTTCTGCTTATTACTTCAGATCTTTGATCTTGAAGTGCACAATACTACCTTCAAGCAATAAATAGTTGCACACAGATTGTATAGATAAAAAGTCCCTGTATTTAACCTTTTTTTTTTTTTTTACTTTCTTCTTGTTTTTATTTTATATTCTAAAGCATTGGTTATACTTAATGTTTCTTCTTTCCTTCTGAAGGTCTGCTGGTCCTTTCTTCATTACTTTTCTCTCATCTGGTTCCTTTTTTTCCCATTCCCACAGCTACTTGCCTAATTCAAGGGTTTATCAATTGACACTTAGGTAACAGAAGCTGGCTCTTAACTTGTAGCCCTATCTCAAGTCTCACATATCTAAGATTCTTTAGATACATTCATATCCCTTAATGTATCAATTTCCTTTTTTCATCAGAAAAACTAACAAACTTGCACAGTTCTTTACTTTCTAAAGAAGAAACACTTTCAAACTCTTAAAACTCAGACTTCTGCAATCTGAATTTGACTTGATTTGTCAAAAAATATCTTCCAATGCAGCTATCAGTAAATCATTAACTACTAAGTAGCTCTGACATGTTTTATTAATTTTAAGATTTAAATGTTCAATTATTCATTCACTCAGTATACTCTTCTGATTTTGGAATCCTTGAAGGTTTGGCTTATACCCCACCTTCTCCCTAATCTCTACATTTATTATCCTGACACTGAGGGAGAGATTCTTTAAATCTTCTAGAACATTCTTAAAAATAGATATGATCGTCCATTTTATTTCTTAAAATATATGTCTGATTCAAACAATTATGAAATCCTTGACATTAAAATGATGAAATAAATATTCTTTAAAATTAATATTGGTTTACAATCGTTTGTAATGTAGGTAAAGTAGCATTCTGGCTTTGGAGAGGGTAAATGATGAGTCTAAGTTTTCAAACACCTCTCATTCAGGGTCAGGGGAAACCAGGATTAGTAGCAAATTTCATAAATGGGCAACAATCAGAAGACTCGAATCAGTGAATCTCAATCACATCCTTAGCAAGATCCAAAGATAAAGAAGAAAAACCCAAATCAGTACACAAATTTAAAAGACATACACAGTAAAATCACAGGCAATATCAAAAGTCAGTGAGAAGATGGAACTTGATGCAACTAGGTTAATTTATGAGTGACCCTCAGAGGAGACTGGCACTCTTGTGATATTAAATGTTTTTATTGCTCTCATCTACGTCTTTCTTTGAAGGATCAATAAGAATTTAAAGTACAGATCCTCATGGATACGTTTCTCCAGAAGTAAATAACAGATGCAAAAAGAATATATAAATGTGAGCTTTACCATAAAAATAGTTATTTGTATTGGTTATACATACTTCATATTTATTGGTATATGTATATATGCTTCATATTTTAGAAAATTAAATTTGAAAAAAATGTAATGTATAGAAAATCTCCCTATCAAACATCTGCCCTCTTTTGGCAAGACAATAAGCTAAAAAAATTCACTCAAGCCTATGTTGAAGACAAAATGAATTCCAGATTAAAAAAAAAGAATCCCTCAATCACCTCGAGAAAGTACAGTAATTTGTGGAGAACCACCTATATGCCAGCTCATGCTCTAGATAATTTCTTATATATCTCACTATGCAATATGCACAAAATACCATATGTAGAGAACATTAATTCATTCCTTAAGACTCATTTCACACAAAATTAGTCACACACAATAAAGATAGTCCACTGATTGCTTTAGATAACTTGAATTACTTTTGCTATGATAGAGGTCCCTTTCCCCAGAGTTATTTTACACAATTGGTAAAAATTTAAAAATAAAGTTAACATTTAAAGTCTCTGAAACTTGTCCTAATGGCATACAGCAAATGAAAAAAATTTATACTCAATAATATATACTAAATTATGGTAAAAATGGTGAGAAGCTGAGGGCCTTGAGTTATGGCATTCTCCATATCCAACATGAGACGTACAAAGGAACAGGAAAGTATGAACCACATATAGGAAAAAAAAATCAGGCAATAGAAGCAGCCAATGACAGGGCACAGATATTGGCCACCACAGCGTATCTATTATGAATATATTCAAAGAGTTACTACAAACCACATTTGAAGAAATGGTAATCAACAAAATGTTCAACTGATGGATGGATAAATAAAATTGGTAAATCCTTACAAAGGAAAATTGTTGGTCAATAAACATAAATGAATAAATTAATTCTGTAACATGGATGCTGAATTTTGAAAACATTCTAAGTTAAAGAAGCCAGTCACAAAAGACTATATGTTTTATGATTCCTTTCATTTGAAATATCCAGACAAGTCAAATTTATAGAGACAGTAAGTAGCAGTTTCCTAGGCATGTGTTCTAGTTTGCTAGCTGTTAGAATGTGATATGCCAGAAACAGACCAGCTTTTAATTTAATAAGTTACAGGTTTACAGTTGTAGGCTGTGAAAATGTCCAAATTAAAGCAAGTCTATAAAAATGTTCGAATTTAGGCACCAAGGAGGGGCTACCTTCACTCAAGAAAAGCCAATAAAGTTTCAGAGTTTCTCTCTTAACTGAAAAGACATATGGTGAACACGGTGAACATGGAGGCCTCTGCTAGCTTTTTCTCTGAGCTTCTTGTTTCATGAAGCTCTTCCAGGAGCGTTTTCCTTCTTCATCTCCAAAGGTCTCTGGCTGTGTGGTCTCTCATGAATCTCATGGCTCTCCTGTGGCTCTGCTGCTCTCAAGTATTATCCAAAATAATTCCTCTTTTAAAGAATCCCAATAAACTAATCAAGGCCCACCAGTAATGGGTAGAGCTACATCTCTTCTCACCAAAGGTTAATAGCCACAATTGAGTGTGTCACATCCCTGTGGAGATAATCTAATCCAGTTTCCAAGCTGTAGTACTGAATACTGATTAAAAGAAATAGCTGCTTCCACAAGATAGAACAATATTAAAACATGACTTTTCTAAGGCACATAATCCTTTCAAACTGGCACAGCGTGGTAGTTTGGTGAGAAATCAGGAGTGACTGCTGGTGGACACAGAATTTCTTTTTAAATGATGAAAATACTTTAGAATTGATTGTCATAATGGTTTTGCAACTTTGTGAATATATTGGAAACCTTTGAATTGCATAATTTAAATATGTGAATTATATGGCATATGTAGGAGCTCAGTGTCTGGGTATTTTCCCTAAGATTCTGCTTACCTCAAACATACAGCAGCCTTTGTGACTTTGGACAGTCAGTCAAAGTTTAACCAGGCTCCCCAGGGAGGCAAAAATGTGCAGATGGTCAATGGACACCCTGCATGTTCCTGAGAACCTTGAAATGCTATGGTTACCCACCAAATAAGTCTCTCATTTTCCCCATGTTTTCATACTCAATGGAATGTCATTGTTTAGACCCCTATAACTAGCCTATTGATTTTTGTCAAGTCATGGATCACTATTTCCACACACCAGACCACAGCCTTTGGAGCTGTTTAATGTCCCTATACATAAGTTCCCTTAATAAAGTTCATGCCTCAGTCTATGCCTGGTTTATCTTTAGTCTTTCAGCTGGGGAAGCCAGACAATTGGTGAGCCAGCCAGGAGATCAAGGAAAATCCTGTTATTGATAGCATGAATTCTGGGAAAGGAGAATGCCACAGGGAAAGTCCTAGGATCTGAAAGTCCATGTACAGATGGGTAGTTGCCCTCCTGAATAAGTGGTTACCACCAAGGGAGTATGGGGTTGCCCAATACTGTTACTATCCTGACCAGGACTGTTAGTCATCCTGCAGCAGGCCACAGGACAGATAGGATTTCATATGTAAAAGGAAAGCCATCAGGTGGTCATGGCCATTGCATAGTCCCCATTAAGGACCATGCATTCAATTACAGAGGAGGCCTTGACAGTGAAAGCTGCAGTTTCATATCTAAAAAAGGAAATTGTTAGAAGGAGACATGTGAATAGCCCAAGCAGACTTAATGCATTAAATGAAAGGCTACTCCATGTAGATAGAAACTTAGAAATATTGGCAAACTGCTATGCTAGGGTGCGAGGGTGCAAACTTTCTAAAGAGCAAGTTAGATGTATCCTGATTTCTCCTGACTGGGACCCCAAAACGTGGGACCCCATTGCCTTCTCTTCAGATGATGATGAGCCCCAATTTGACTGTGATATTGAAAATGAGGAAAGTACGCTTTCATCCTCTGGTCCAACAAGAAATTAAGTTGGAATACATTCAATACCTTGATCCCCAGATGGAGGGAAAAGGTACTGCCACTGCTGCTACCATAGCTGACCCTCCTGCTCAAAAAGCACTAATCACAATGAGGGATTATATTGCCTCTGAATAGTAGGAAATTGAAAATCAGTACAGACAAAAACCTAAAGTGGTCTTACCAAATTGGTAGCTGTGCCTATGGGACTCTAACAGGGGTGGAATATTACTTTCAAGGCCTGAAATAAGCAGACTGACCTCTGTGATGGTTAGGTTCTGGTGTCAACTTGGCCAAGTGATTGTGTGCTGTTGTCTGGTCAGGGGGAGATGCCACAAGCAAAAGGTAACTATTTCCCATCTTTGCCCATAACACTGATTCTGTACCCGGTAACACTGAAACAGATACTCTGGAAAAGATTGGTAGTTTGAAGCCGACATCACATGAACTGATGAATAATTAAATAGGTAAACATGACACTGAGGGCACTAGACTCTGTGGAGACTGGTGCAGCAATTCCAGCTGCCCATGATAAGGCGAAAGCTAAAAGATGTGGATATCTGCCCCTCCTGTTCACTATGAAGCCCAAAGATGCTCCCTCATCAAAATGGACATGTCAGCTGTGAACAGATTCTGGTCACCTGGAAGCAGTGGACCCCTTACCTTATCTGAGTAGGCAAAATATGCCTTTACAGCCATAGACATAGCCATACATATATTTTTTAGTTCAGAAACAAGTAAATAAGTCCCATCCTTTACTTGGATATTCAGTGTTTGATGGATTAGGATAATTTACTGCTGAAACTGTAACTAGATAAAGTGGCTCCAGTCCATACAGAGCATATTAAAGGATATAAAGATATGGGGTGGCTGCCCACTGAACTCTGCAATTTAACCATATGCTTGCAGAATGGCAGCTACTTTCAGTGGCAAAACTATAACCAGTAAAAATGGAGCCCAACCCTTTCTGAAGGGGTGGCTCTGGACTTGTGGGCAAAACAGTTCATTCAACTTGTCCTATAACTGGATTGGATGATGCACATGTTAACAGCCTTATGTGTCAGCTACAATTTATGACTATCTACCACACAAACCCAGCAACTGGGAAATGGTACACACCAGATATAGAATAAAGCAGACTGCCTTGTGATATTATCCTTTAGCTGTATATTTCTCTTTTAGAAACTGAAAAACATGTGGCTGCTTTAGCCAATCACATCACTAATGTGCTTAATGAATCAAAATTAGCTATATCATTACTAAATGAAGAAACTTTCAACATAGAAAGGTGGTCTTACAAAATAGAATGGCTCTAAATAAGCTCACTGCTGCTCAAGGTGGCACTTGTGCTTTAATAAATATATAGTGTTGTGTGTATATATACCTGATAATTCAAAAAATGTCACACACACATTTTAAATTATATGCAAAATTTTGAGCCTTTCTCTTATAATACTCTGTCAAAATGGTTTAATTCTCTGTCCTGGTGATGGCGCCACTTAGTAATAGGACCACTCTCTTTATGTGCTGGCCTGTTCATCATCTGTTGCCTGTCGGATCATTGCTGTGGACAGTGGATGCAATGTCTGTCCTCTGGGCAATGGAGACAGCCACGTTGGGGTGGACTGTGGGAACCCAGGGCCCAGGTATTTCCCTAAGAGTCTGTGAAGCTCGAACACACAGTGATCTGTGCGTCTTTGGGCAGTTCGTCAAAGTTTAGCCAGCCTCCCTAGGGAGGAGAGAATGTGCACATGGTTGATGGACACCCTGCATATTCCTGGGAACCTTGAAATTTTACTGTTATCTACCAAGAAACCCTCTTTCATACTCAATGGAATGTCTTTGTTCAGGTTCCTCTAACTGGCCCTTCTGAGTTTTACCTCACTGTGCTATTTCCACACTACAGACCACCACCTTCGGGGTTGTTTTATTTCTCCTATACATAAGTTTCCTCAATAAATTTCATGCCTCAGTCTGTGCCTGGCATTTCCTTTGGTCTTTAAGCTGAGACAACCCCACTGGGCTAAGACAGCATGTGAATTATATCTTAATAATATTTTTTAAATGTAGTCCTATACCCCATTATGGTAAACAAGATGTGAAGGTTCATCTTTTCCCCATTTGTGGCAAAACAAAATAGTTTGTTGCTCCTAAAAGACAGATACAGGAGGAATTGTACCCTCTCCATCACTGAAACATAGATCTGAACATGATAAATAGTACTGCTGTTAGCCCTCAAGCTACAGGCCTGGGAATAAAGTCAATACCAAGGCAAAAAGTAGAGATTTACAAAGCACAAAATACTAAAATATGTTGCTGCATCTTCTCAAGTAATTGGCTTATGTATTATTACATAACCTGTGAGTGCTGGCATGGCTTTTCCCCAACTTAATATAATAAAACACAGCAGTATCCTGGTTCAACATCAAACTTCTTTGCATCCCCATGTGGAGCTAAGCTTAGGGAAATTATATCCATCTATTTGCTTGCATCTTAATGTCCTTTATCCTTTACATTGGCTGTGTTAATAAAGTAAAGTGAAAGCAACTTAAAATGAACCCAATTTGTTCCCACCCTAATCTTTGAACATGACATAAATTATGTGTTTTGACTTTCCCCAGGTTTGTTGGGAAGAACCAGGGCCTTTGATGCCATCAGTTTGTTATAGGAGCCTATTTTATCATGTGATTACAAACAATCATGATTTTGTTCTCAGAAATATTATGACTATTCTCTTTAAGAACTGTAACAGAGCAGGCCAGAGCGGTGAGAGCCCAGCCAGGCCTGGCTGCGATAGGGGACACAGCTTCCTCCAGCTACCTCCGGCCCAGATGGCCCCTGTAGCAGTGGCAGGGAGCACCCTGCTGGCCATGCTTGGCCACATGTCATTGCTTTTAACAATGTCCTGGCCTGTAATCCAGAATCCATGGAGGAGTGATGTAGTCCCCCCTCTCGAGATTGGATCGGAATGTCCAATTCGATTGATGCAAAATATAAGGATGACTCATTTCAGCAGTAGATGCAGTTCCATGAGGGCCAGGTACCGCCAGTAAGCAGCATCCTGGCAGTGATAAATACTTGTGAGTGGTAGCCTGGACCCTGCTCAGTCTGGAAAAAGTAGACCTGTTTTATTGCTTCTGGCTGATCTAGTTTTAGGAGTTAGTGGAGAGCTTGCTGGGCTCACTGAGCTCCTGCAGCCTTTGGCTTATGCATTGTGCCTTCAGCTTGCTGGAAATGGTGGGCTCAACCTCTTCCTCTACCAGTGGAAGAAGGAATTCAAAAGCCTCAGGGTCTACATGGGTCCTTCTGCATATCATGTCAAGTCAACGGTACTGGAAAAGGTTATATAGGCGTCATCATGGATACTCTTAGTTTGGAGATGGCACAAGCTTAGACAACTAGTAAAGACTCTCCAGGTGAACATGGTCCCCTTCCAGCCTTTCTGGTCAAGGTGGCATGACAGCAGATGTGGATATTCACTCTCAAGTGAAGGACAAGGGCTACTCAAAGCTGAATGTTGTAAAGGGGCACAGGAGCAGCATAGAGGATGTGCATGGCTGCTCAGACATCCTGTGATGACTGGCAGGGACAGAGAGCACTTAAAGGCCTCAACTGCCCAGGTGACCCTCCAGAAGTCAGCCAGCAAGCAGAAGGCCAAAGAGTACTAATAGTCTCATATGACCAAGCCCTCGAGGTCATTGGATGCCTATGACAACTACTGGGAGAGCAGGAGACACCTACTGGAGGAGAGTCCTTTGGTCCCAAAATTGGGGGACGACCTCAAAGATGAGGTCATCCACCCTCCTCACTTCTGACTATTTCCAGCTCCCCCCATGGCAGTTCAAATGACCTCCCACCTACCTCCCCCAATTAATGGCCTCAACGTGTTACACAGCACCTACTTCCCCACTCAGGATGAGAGTTCTGGAGACAGAATGCCCTACAGCCAGACAAATGCCTCCTCAAAAACGACGTCCACCCCCTCTACCACAAGACTCATCCCCAGCCAAAGTCCACGCTACCCAAGTGCCAAAACTGTGAACTGTCATGCAGTTCCTCCCTCTGCCAGAGGTACAACTGCCTACTAGCCTGTTCCCAGGCCTCTCAGCCTGGAGCCTTTCCTGCAAGGCCTCTGCTCAGGACAGACTGGCACCGGGGGCATCTCTATGGGAGAAATTCTTGAGCCATACTCAGGCCCTTGACCAGCTCCGCACCTCCTCCCGAAATCTAAGCCCTCCATCACTGCTGCCTCCCACTGTGGCTTCTGTAAATCTCCCAGGCATCACCAACACTGGCAAAAGTTTTCTGCAACACCTATCTCAGCACCCATCATTGTGACCCCTGCTGCAAAATAGAGTGAGTTGCACAAGTTCAAACCCAACAACCCGCTGAACTAGGAGTCCAGTTCTCCCATCTTGTGTGTAGATACACCTGATCTTGCATTTTCCTGCTACAAGGGCTGCACCACTGACCATTCTGGTTTTGTGGTGAACAAGTAGTGACACATTGATCTTGGAAGCAGAGACCTGCTCTTAATCATTTAGGTGGCCAGGGGGTTGTGAGTCCTGCCGCTCCCCATAGGAGTTCACTTACTGTCTTTACCGCCACATTCCAGTGGATGGTTGCTTTGTCCTTTGACAAGGGAGAGGGAAACACTTCCATTCAGATTCATTTTTGCTAATCTCTCCACTCCCTATTCACTTTTTTCCTTTTTTTTTCTCCTTTTTAAAGAAGGTTTCTATCTCTAAAACTCTTGTTACCCACTATTGAAGCCAACTTGGACTGGGAAGCACCTTTCAGGTCCCTTCCACATGCCCACCTACACTGGCGAGCTTGGAGAGGGTTGGCTTGTGAAATGAGCCCTCCTGCCATGTTCAGGCTCTTCCAGGGACTCATCCCAAACCCAAGCTAGCCCACCCAGTTTTCCCTGCTCCCTGACTTCCCTGTTTCTTTGGGTTTCAAAGGTTGAACCAAAGTCAGTATCAACTGAGTCACCTGTTGCCAACCACAGTTCATTTTGGCCCAAGGTAACTTGTGACCTTTCTCCAAAGCACTGAACTATGGATTTTCCACAGCAGGACTGACTTTGTTTTCCTTTTGGTTGTTTGCACATGCCACTCTTACTCTATAGTAGATGTAGGAAATAGGTTTTTTTGTTTTTTTTGTATGCTGTATGGCAGGGTCACATTGCATTCTTTTTCCATGTGAATATCCCATTATTGCAGCACCATTTGTTGAATTTTTTGCTTGTTTCTGTTGGTTACTTTTGTTTGTTTGTTTTTCGGGGAAGTAACATGGGCCGGGAATCAAACCCTTGCCTCCCTTATGGCAGGTGAGAATTCTTCTGCTGAACTACCCTTGCACCCTCTAAAGAGACATTTTTTGAGACTTATCTTGAAATAAATATGTATCTTGCAAAAGAAACAAAGAAATATAATGCTAGAGCCAGATTCTGTATAAAAGAAAAAATAATTTGCTAATATGTTTCGGGGGGTAATTTTGTCCCTGAGATTTATTAATATAGTTTTATTGTGAAGTAATGATGTGACAAAAATATGAGCATATATTTTATGACAAACCACTCTGTTATTGGATCCTAATAGAGTCATACACACTAGCCGTGCTGAATGATTTTTATAATTCCCTCTATCTGTTTTTTGCACCCCTAATTTCCCTCTGAATACATTTTTTCCTTTGAGTATCAAGCTTCTCAAATCTTCTACTATTTATTTACAATATTTCTAACTAATTATGTAATAAAAATCTCTACTTTGATAAAAATATAAATATTTTAAGATGTTAAGTTAGGAAATATTATATATCATTAGCTTATTCCCATTTTATTAATTATATTTGCATGCATATAAGAAAGTAAGGATGTGAAAACATCAGTGGAAACAATTAAGTACAGCTGTGTATTTCATGCGGGAATACTATGACTATTTTTAGTTCTAATGTGAAATATTAAATAAATATATACCACCTGTGCACAGGAACTAAATTTAAATAATCAAGTGAATTACTTTTTTCCCTTTTTCCTAGTGAAATTATTTTTTCTAAAATATTTTAAGATAACCAAAAAGATTATGCAAAGTCCCATTATTACTTTAAAAACTTAATATGAAAAGTAATAAAGACATCTATAGCTTATATTCTAAGCATTGACATGTCTGATACTTTAATCATGTCAATTATAGGTATTCTATATGTAATTTTACAAGGAAAATATAATTAAAGAATTTTTCTTTTTCAATATTCCCAAAATGTTTTGAATATACAGACTAAAACAGTTTTAAAACAAGACTGTTTCAAAGTCTTCAATATAGAGTTAATAATTCATTCAATTTTTAAGCATTTCTTCTATGATTATTTATTTTTATAATATATTTTTTGGACCTAAGACTTAGTTACTATGGGAATTTGGACAAGACATGTCACTGCTTCTCAGTCACCTCACTGGACAATATTTCAGGCCAATATCATAGTTTATGAGCTTGGGCTCTGGAGTCTGACTATTATTACCCATATAGCTCACAAGTGACTTTAGTAACTTCAGTGTGTGTGTGTGTGTGTGTGTGTGTGTGTACATTCCTCAGTAGTTCAAGCAATTTGCAAATATGTGCATTAAACAATTTGGAAGAGCTAATCTTCTACAGAATAAGCCATGTATTTTAGTATGTTTATTTGTTTGTTTGTATTAAGTTCCTTGAAATGCTTTTATGACCTCAGGAGGCACTTTTGCTCTTTTCATGGTTAAATTTTAGAAACGTCGTGTGTCAGAGTACATGCTCAAAAAATCCACACACAGTGTTGCTGAAATGGAAATAAAAATCTAGAGAAATGTAAACAGTAAAATTGTCAAAAGATATTTGATAACATTCACTATTTACGTTTTTAAGAGAGTTTCCATTTCTGTAGCTTTTTATTTACCCGTATGTGTTGTTGGTTGAATTATGTACCCCGATTTAGACATGTTCTTAATCTTAACCCATATCCCTGTGGGCGTAAACCCATTGTAGATAAGATTTCTTGAAGATCTTAGTTTGAGTTAAGGTGTGGCACAACTGAACGATGCTCAGTCTTAGTTCAAATAGCAGTGGCCTTATAAAGAGAAAACCACAGGAAGGAGCAAGAAGCAGGAAGTTTGCAGTCACCTGAAAGAGCAGTGAGAGGATATTGACAAGGGGCATGAAGAAGGGATTCACGCAGGGAATCCCAAGGGTTGCTGCAAACCAGCACCGAAATCTCCCATGCTCTCAGGGATGAAGAAGGTCTTCTTGCCTTAGAAACCCTGAAACAATAAATTCCCATTGTTTAAGCCAAACCATTGTGTGGTATTTGTCATAGCAGCTTGACAAACTAAGATAATATACTTACTTCTCTTTTTGTGTTTAGTATCAACAATTTTTTTTATAAACCTAGTGTCAAGTGATATGACATTTCAATGAATCTCACTTAAATATGTCAGTAAATTGGAAGAGCAAAACTATTCGAAATTTGGAACAGCTATAACTGAAAGGTTAGGAATTAAATGATTATGATTATTAAATATTTATATGGATATTTCTTTTTACTTTGTAAGTGTATTAGGATAGTCAGAAGGAAATTCCTGAAATTATCAAACTGTAATCTAATTACATTAATCTTTGATCACTGTATAACCATTATCTTGTGCCCCTGTGATTATAAGAACCTTGCGACTGACCCTCATTTGTACCCATTTTATCTGGTGACACAGATAATTTTATCTGGAGTTTTGTGATTACTAAAGACAACCCCTAATGTTTACTAATGAAGGTCTTCAGGTCAGCCCAGAACTAACTTACCCTAAGTCCAAAGTAATCTTGATAGCCAAAACTGGATCAAATCAAAATGGACCCACCTCCTAAATCTCATTACAATACTAAAAATCACACGCATCATCTACCATTTTCTTACATTCAGTGACTAAGCGTGTAACCAATCTGTGTATGCTCACATCTTAATTGCGTCATCTTGAGCCATTGTGCTCATTATTCTAAAACCTGACCATCTTTTAATACTATGAAACCGAGTTACTATAGTTCGGGGAGATAGATTTTTGGTCTTATAGGCCATCTGATCTCCTTTTTCATGCCTAGCAATAAACTCTTTCTCTTTTTGAAACCCTTGTGTCTCAGGAATTGGTCATTGAGGCCACCAGGCAGAAAATCTATATCTTTGTCCAGTAACAGAGTCATAGTGCTAAATTCATTCAAAGGATAAAAAATAAGAATAATTATGTTAACTTTAGCTTTTATTTTGCTTCCCTCATTGTTTACCTACCAATTTGGAATGGATTCAATATATTTTTCAAATAGCTAGATAGTGGACAAATAGATAGACTGTGTGAATAAACTGATGAGTAGAAAAGAGAAAGAAAAATTTCATATCATAATAATATTGTTCTAATATTCCAAAATTTAAGAAAAGTATTGCCAAAATTAGAATTCCCTAACATTTTAAATGAGTTATCATTTTTTCAGATTGTGCTTGGTAGAGAAGATTTCAGAGCATTTTCTGATTTTTTTTTTTAATTTGCGTATGGGCAGGAGGCACCAGGGATCAAACTCCAGACCTCCAGCACGGCAGGTCGGAGCTCTGCCTGCTGAGCCATGGCAGCCGCCCATTTTCTGATTTTTAACTCAACTTTTAAATTTGTCCAAGTTAAACAAATATTTTTTAAATTGACCCCAAATAAGCTTATCTGAGAATACAGTATTGCTTGATGCCTTAAGGCGAATTTGAATAGTAGCTTTTCCATGCTGATAAGCTGAATCATCATACTCAAAGCAGATGTACTTTTCAATAATCTTAAACTTAAATTCCTTCCAGCCTTTTATATTTTTTCTAAGCTTTGAGTCTTGTGTTTTCAAAAGCACTCAATTCCATATCAATAAAAATATTTAAATTGCTAAGTTGGTTTTAACTAAGCATTCTAAACTACTATGATCTAAATTGTAATGCAAATTACTATACTTTTGAAAAATAGTTATATCATTAATCTGTAATCAGCCATTGACATATTCATTTGTTTATGAGACCAGCTGTTGGTAGGGCAATTTTCATAAAATTAAAAAAAAATAAATGTTATAACCATATGTAGTACTTAGTTTGATGCAGAGGGGAATTAGTAATAAAATTAGAGTATAGCACTTCATAAAGAGATGACATTCACATAACCTTAACATTTTACATAAATAAACTTGAAATTAAAAATGTTTTATTCTTAGGGTTAGTTTCTTTTCACCTTCTAACATATATCCAGAAATCTTTATTTATGTCATGTCAAAAGTTATTATTAGAAAATTATATCTATAAAAATAAAAAATAAGCTAATAAATGATATGCTTTTATTATGACTATCTGTAACTAGGACAACTTAGAGTAATAATTTATAAATAATTTCCCCATAATGCATCATTTCTTAGTGAAAATTTATATAACAACTGTAATGCAAACTGTTTACTGTTCCAAAATATTAAATTTAACAAGTTGGTAAAATGTGTCTCTGATCATATAATTTAATGTATTTAGTTCTATGGTAAAATGTTTAAATAAACAAAAAAAGTCATTTAGAAATAAGGGTTATTTTGACCATCAAAAGAGACACCTATCGGGTAATAGATTATGTAGTATCTACTCTTATGGATAATAAAACTCAAATACAAAATCATAGCTACTTGATAGTTTTCATATCTTGCTTGAAGAAAGTGTTAATAGAGGACTTCTAAAAGTGTCATCCAATTGTATATATGTTATTTGAAAAGTATGGATACATGTGTTTATGCATATACAACTGCATAGTATTATAAAAATCAAAGAAGAGTAGAATTTCTTAATTCAAATAGGTTGGAAAAAACGTGACCATAAAATTAAGAATGAAATTAGAATGCTGGAATGTACTTTGTTCTCTTAGAGAAACAGGTCTAGAAATGTTGAATATTTGATTAAAAATCGGCTTTTTATAGAACGAAAACCCTTTCCTAACAGGTTACATGTTGAATAACAAAGAGAACGCCCTGAATTTAAATTTTTAAATGGCTTTTTAAAAAGCATTCTCCTTGAAAATATTTAATTGAAACACTTGAAACTACATGTTTATAAAGAGACACAAGCAAAGTTTTAAGGTGAGATTGACTCCACCATGTTGTTTCTGTCCATATGCCATATGAAGTCGCAATGCACCTTTGCTAAGGAGGCCATTCAGCGAGCCTGGGGATAGCTGCAGCAGGAAAATATTAATACTAGCATTGTAGGTCATCCTGTTCACCTGTTTTCCCAGTTTTTTGTTCCTTTTTCTCTGTAGTGGGAAACAAGGAAAACACAGAGAAAAACGTCATTCTTAGATTTGGGATTCAATCAGGAATACATTTTTATAAAATTTCCAAGTCTTAGTTCAAGTATTAGCTTCTATATTCTTAATAATACTGTAGTGGTTAAACAAACAAATAAACAAGCAAAGACAAGGAAATATAGCTTTGTGGTGCTAGTTGCTCTCTGGTGCATCTTGGGAACACAGGCTCAGGTGCAAGAGAAACTTTCAGCAAATGGTTGCTATATTACTTATACAGCACAAAGGGATCAGGTGGATGGCAGCTCCTGACACCCCCCTTCCCTTTGGAGAGGGGAGACCTTATGCTGTTTGAGGATTGGATATTTATGCAATTCCAGGGATTTGCAAAAACAATATATCAGCCACCCTTTGCGCACAGTTCCCACCCTGATAATGAGGCTGCTTTTTCCTAGTTTCAGAGTTAAGGTATGCTCAGGCCTTACTTTCAACTGAACATCTCTTTAGGGCTGCAGAAAGGAAACCCACTGAAACATCTGCACATAGCAGAAAAGGGGGAGGGTTAGTAGGTGAGGGTTGGGGAATGACCACTCCTCCCATGGAGATAAACGGGTTAATGTGTCCTCTCCTTGAATTTGAGCAATATTGTGAGTACTTAGACCAATAAAATAATGGCAGGAATTTCTTTATGTGATTTCTGTTTTTTTGTCATAAAAGGTCATGCAGCTTTACCTGATTCTCCTGAAATGGTCACTCGATGGATTCCATTTTTGTTCATTTCTTCCTCTTAGAACCTCACTTCCATACTGTTCCAAATGAAGCCAACTGGAGAAGCTACTGATAGCTGCTTATGCCATTGGAAGGGACTCATTTATTTTAAATTAAATGATTCTAAATGACAAAAGATCATTATTTCCATTTTATCCAGAGGATAAAATTAACTGGGTAAATATAGTTCGGAACTTCCTGTTCTTTTCATCCCAACTGTCCTCTACACCTGACTAAAATGTAAAACCTCTGAAACAATGTTACTGAACAAAGGCAGTGGATTTTTTTGCCAATGTTCTCAAATGGCCAATTCCTGAAACTATGGTGTTTGAAAGAGAGAAAGAATTTAATACTAAGCACGAGACAGGAGATCAGATGGCCTATAAGCACAAAAAGATATGTCTCCCTGAAAGGCAGAAATTCCGATAGTTTATGGCATTAAAAGATGGTCAGGTTTTAGGATAATGAGACCAATGGCCCTGATGATGTACTTAGATGTGATTTAATTATTGAGCATGTGCAGATTGATTACATGCTTAGTCACAGAGCATATGTAAGAAATGATGACCTCAATATGCTAATGGGGGTGCTCTTTAGTATTATAATGAGGAATGGGTGCCGTATCAATTAAAATCTTAGCTACTGCCACGTCAGGCAGGCCCATTTTGGTTAGATCCAGTTTTAGTTATCAAGATAATTTTAGACTTGGGGTGGGTTAGTTCTGAACTGGCCCAAGACCCTTAGTGATCACAAGATGCTAAAGTCTAAAAGCAGTAAGTGGGTACCAGTGAAAGTTAGCCATGGGTCTTTACCAATCACAAGGGCACCAAGATAAAGATTATACAGTCATTATCAGAGATGACAGCAGCTGGGATTGCAGTTTAATTATTTCAGGTTTTTCCCTCTGTCTACTACAATATACCAGAAAGCGAAAAAGGAATATATATATAATGATTTAGCAACCACAGTCATCCCTTAAAGTGTAATTTCTCAGTTACAACGGGAGGGCTCTGTTTCATCTCACAACTATATATCTGGTAATAAGAACAGCAACTGACAAATATTAGAGATTAAGCACAAATGTATTGAATTAATTAATGGGGAAGTCTGCACAATAAGAAATCTTTTCCCCTCTTGCACAGATACCCATATTAAATCTTCTTTTAAAAAAATCACAAACACTCTCCCATTTTAAAATAACATTTTTGGGGAGATATTGCTATGTTCTACAAAAACAGAATGCACAAACTCTGAAAACCAAAGTACAGAAGTTTATTGAGCTAAAACAGCATGCATGGGAGCAGAACTAAAAGAAAGTTACTACTAAGAGGGCGTGGGTACCTGGAAGCAGTTTTTATGCTAGTTTGGAATAAAGGGAGTATGTGGAGTAGATGGAGAAGGACCAGGAAGGCATATATTGTTAGGTCATAGTTTGCTGATTAACAACTTTAAAGTTTGTGGATAGCTGGTGAAGATTAGCAGAATTGCTGGCATCAGTTTGACTTCTTTAACAGAGCAAGGGGTCTTTATCAGTACTGCAAGGGATATTTAGCATGTCTGCCTGCTTTAATTGCTCTCTTATTTCTGTGTAGTTTCCTGAGTAAAAAGGGAGTTCAGGGAGAGCAAGAAGATTAGTATAGCTATTCCAATTTCACAGCTAATTGCTGTAAAATATTAAAGATATGGAGGGACTGAAAACATGGACAGATATTTTGCAAAAATCTTTCTAATATATTTAAAATAGATTTGAAGATATAGTTTATTAGATTTGCTTAAATTTGGTATGTTTGACTTCTTACTTTCTCTTAGAACCATTGGTAACGTTTTCACTTTCCATAAAATTGGCTGAGATCACTTTGACTTTGATAATCAGTTATATAAAAAGTAGGTATCAATAATTATCAACAACTAAAAGTATACACATGCATTCAATTTCAAGAAAGATCTTATATCAACTTGTGGAGTGTAAAGAGAGCAATAAATAACAGTCAAATTTTGAGGCCAACTTTGCTTTTCACTTGGGAATCAAAACATAAAAACTCTCATATATTGAAACACTGCTACACTGCTAACTATATATGATACTTAAGAATAAATCCAAATGAATATGCTAACTTTAAGTTACAATATAATATTTGTGCTGGTTTGCAATGATGTATGTAATAGCCGTGTTTTAATCCTAATCCCAGTTTGTAATAGCTGCCATTTCTAATCCCTATTCAGCATTGTATAAGTGAAACAGTAAATTAGATCATCTCTCTGGAGATTTCTCTGATCTCCAGATCACATCTTAATTAATCAAGAGTGGCTATTAAGCTGAATTAGGTGAAAAATGAAAATCAGAGGTATATATTCTTTATTATATACTCATTTGGGTGGGTCTTGATTGGTTTACTGGAGTTCTATAAAGGAGGAAACATTTTGGAGAATGAGTGACTCAGAGAAAGCAGAGGAGAATGGCACAGCCACAAGAAGCAGAGAGCCCACAAGCCCCCGACCTTGGAGATGAAGAAGGAAAACACCTCCTGGGGAGCTTCATGAAACAGAAACCCAGGAGAGAAAGCTAGCAGATGACACCTTGCTCGCCATGTTCTCTTCCAGCTGAGAGAGAAACCCTGACTGTGTTCGCCATGTGCCTTCTCACTTGAGAAAGAAACCCTGAACTTCATTGGCCTTCTTGAACCAAGGTATCTTTCCCTGGGTGCATTTGATTGGACATTTCTATAGACTTGTTGTCATTGGGACATTTTCTTGGCTTTAGAACTATAAACTAGCAACTTATTAAATTCCCCTTTTTAAAAGCCATTCCATTTTTGGTATATTGCATTCTGGCAGCTAACAAACTACAACAGTTTTCTTCCAAAAAGGTTATTGAATTAAAAATCTATATTACTTAAAATGATGGTTTTTATCAAAATATATTTGAAATAAGATGATTGTTTAGTTATACATTTTATTCAAAATAATTTCACATAAACAAAAGAAAATAAAAGTTGTATACCTTTGATTTTCTTTTTCATTTTGATAGGGAACAGGGCCTATTTCTTTAATGATATTTGTCTACTTATTTGGGAACATCAAATTGTTTTTTAGTATAGAGGCAGTGTAGTCCTAAAAATAACTAAACATGTTATTTACACATCAAATACAACACCGGCTTTGAATATTTGGGTAACTTTTATTTTGAAAATACAGCTGAGAGAGCATAATGGATTCAATCTAAAATGAACAAATGACTGTTGTAGTTGAACAAAGAATGAGTTTGGGCCAAGATTTTGTATTAAGTCTTAACATTTTGCTTTATATAGGTATTACATTTTACAGGACAAATTTTTAGCATTGCAAGATTCCTGAGAAGCTAGCTAGGTCAATTAAAGAAAAAATAAATATCTAAATTATAATGTTCAGAAGCAATTGTAGGAAAATTTATTTCGATTTAAGTTTAAATTATAAAATCATAACCCTCTCTGTGAAATGTCAGCTGCTTTCCCTATTATACTTTTCTTTATCAAAGGTGTTGACTATTTAAATGTTTAACTAATTTCTAAGTATCCTTTAACTGCAGAGGATATGGCTATCATATCCCTGGCAAAGGCACATCACTGGGCAACACCGCAACTCTGCAGCGTATTCAGTGTATTTACAAATATCCATCAATATGTATAGCATGCATAAGAGATATGTGTAATTTACTAACTCAAAGAGTCCCTTGATCCATACCGACCAAAATTACATTGAAAAAATGATTCAACACCTTTGCAAAAAAATATTTGCCTACTTTTTTAAAACCTTAAAAGATAAAAGAATATTTCTTTTCTTCCTTTTTTGTTTGGTCTCATATTTGTCAATTAATATTTTCATTACACTCTCATAGTTGTTTATGTTCCACCTTCACATCTATCATTCACTCACCTAATAACCTTAAAGTGCCCACTGTGACAGAGCACTGCTCTATACTCTGGTGAGTTTGCAGCAAACAGGAGGCTAGAGATTTTCTCTTACCTCCAAACCGTGAGCCTGATATCTGATAGCTGATCAAATTAGGTATCTTGATAGCAGGAACACAGCAAGAAATTAAGAAAAATGCTCTCTAGTCCGTTGCTATTTTAACACTGACAAGAGTAATCCATCATCTTGTGTTTCTCATGACTTCTGGATATGAGTAGCAATATAATACTGAGCACTGATGATTATGGTAGAGTAATGATTTTTACTTTGACAACAATGATGAAAAATCACTAAAATGACTTACATGGCTAATTGTTAGATATCAACTCGTTTTGACTCTTCCGCAGCTCAGTAGTGGCTATTGGCCTCAACAGTCAATGAATATCGTTTTAAACTCAGCCAAATAGATTATTTTAAGGGTCATGATTTTTCTTGATTTAATTATCTGAATTATTTAGTTATTCATAAAAAAGCAGAAATTGGTATCACTGTCCATAACAAAAATACTGACACTCGAACTGTAGAAATACAATGCAAAATTCAAAATTCTTCCCTATACAAAAAAATTACCTTCAGTTAAAACAATAAGAAAAATCCTTGTCATATGAACTAGATACTTATATATTACCTGTGTGTTAAATTAAAAGTTATCATTTTAAAATTTATTTTAATAAGCCATTAATACAAAATCAATTATACTTTTCTTAGCTAATGAAATGATTCATGTCTACACCACTTTTTCTCAATTCATTTCTGTATAAACACATTACTCCGAAATTAATTTACTTCAACATCTAGAGAAAAAAGCAAAATTAGAAACCACATCAAGGACAAAACTTTATGTAATTAAGGAAGAACACAAAAAGTAAATTATAGGTATATAGCTAGAAGGAAATAATTTTATCATCCTTCATATTGGAATTCAACTAACATTTATAGATCAAATACTAAGTTTAAGACATATTATTTCCTGTTTTTACTTAATTCATATCATTACTAATTTGACATCAGTAAATTGCAGCTCAGCATGGTCACATGATTTGTTCTAGGTAATAGACTAGTAAAAGTTGAAGCATTTGTGTTGACAATATTTTTGCAGTATGCATCTGCTCAGGGCATAAACAATTAAAATGATAGATAATCCATGCCAATGGAAATAGTTATTGTATGTATTTCTCTCATTTTCTTGCAGTTTTTTCCTGCTGTCATGAGGCCTTTTTGGACAGACAGGAAATAGCAGGCATACAGTTCAATGGGATACACTTTGTCATGATAAGAAAATGATATATCAATATTTATTGTTCATGCTGTTTCAACCATTTTCTGCTGCAATTTTAATATAAACATTGGGCTGAGCTTAAAGTATATGTTTCCTTTAGATAGTTATGACTGTATCATATGTGTAAATTCATTTTGGAAATGCATTTATTATCAGGGAATGGTATCCTAAAATGCCAAGGATGTCTTTTTAGGTTAAGGTAACTGATGGTAATCATCTTTTTTTCTTGTACCTTTGTATTAATGATTGAAGTAGCTCAAGATAGAAAATACATTGTTCCTGTTTTCAAGTAACTTAACATGTAGAGGGAAAGAGAGAATTAGATAGGCAATTATAAATAATAGTAAATAATTCAACAATGTATGGGATGCTATAGGAATGCATATGTTAGGAATGACTATATTTAAGAAAATATGGAATTATGAAAAAATATTGAGTATGAGGTAGATATGAATGGCCATTTGGAAAGAATGGTAATCTAAGAAAATAATGTGTACAGTTACACATGTGTACAGTCCTGGAAGCAAAGAAAAAAATGTCTCATGTTTGGATATCCAAGATAGTGTGTTTGATTGGAGCACAGATTACGGAAGGAAGAGCTAAAGGTTGGTGGTGGGGGTGGACATTGGGGTGTTGTGAAAGCGAAGAATTTTCATCGAGGGTTTAGGGGAAAGAAAATAGATATAAAGGTAAGTTTGAGCGGCAGGCTTGTAATGTCATGCTGAGTTTTTTTTTTTTTTTCAATGAGCAATAGCATGGCTTTGAAGGGGAAGTATCATAATCCTATTTGTATTTTCAAAAAAAATGATGCTAGATACAAGGTGGAAAATACCTTGGTTAAAGGTAAAGCTGGGACCAGTAGAACAATTAATAGGCTTGTGCAATAATTTGATGAATTTGAATGATATTAAGAAGATAACATTCTGCATACTTGGTAATTAAATTGAAGTTGAGAATATGGTGATCCAAGTCAAGTATTACATTTTATTTTTCAGCTAACAATGTGTATAATAGACCAGCCTGGACATGGAGACCATAGGAAGAAGAGAAAATTATTTGGATAGGACAAAAAGTAGTTCTGTTCTGGTCATGTTATGTTGCTTTAACTCTAATACATCCATAAATTGTTATGGATACTCAGGAAAGAGATCTAAGCTCATTATTCATGCTATGAATAGTAAGCAAAGTCCTAGGCCAAGTCTTACTTTATACAAGTATTCAAAACAGATTTAAACAAAAACTTTTAAAACAAATACAAATCCTCTTAAGGAAAACTAGCACTTCTCTTTACCACATGCACCCTTATGAAGGGAGAATGAAGATTATAAACTAGAGATGGCGATAAAAAGTTTGTCTTTGTAACGAGATGCTCTTTCTTTTCTAATCACAAAGAAATCATGACTAAAACTTAGAAGCCTAATTTCAAAACACAAAATTCTTAAATTCTGGGTGCTATATTCTAGAAAGGAGAGAAATTAATAAACC
>PVIY010036560.1:0-25355 GCA_004026745.1 Myrmecophaga tridactyla | reverse complement strand
CCTGTCGGACAGCTACCGAGAGCCTTCAATCCCGGGCAGATCAAAGGGTGTCAGAACCAAATCTTCAAACTCACTAAGAAATTATCTGGCTTGACAAGCTCCTTTATATGGATTCGGCTGTACCCTAGAAGCACTTTGTAGTTTTATTTTACCTTAATACGCATTTGTGTAGACAATGATAAAAAGGCTATTACATGACAATTCCATGGGCTTCACCTATTTTCAAGTTACAAATGAGAGGTAGAAACACTGTGTTAAAGACCTAAAGATATAAATAGCATATAAATAAAGGTTCCATGTTAACTGTTGGAATTTCATACAGACAAATCAGGTAGAATTTACATTACTTTCTCAATTTAAAGGAAACAAAACACAGGTTTTTGTTGATTGGTTTTCATTAGTACACTAAAATTAGTTTAATACCAAAGAGTATCTGTGTGGTTTGTTACAGTTCACATTATATTATCTAAAAAGATTCAAATAAGAGGCTTAAAAGCAGAAGTTGGTTTATTTAAGTACTCAAGCAGATAAATAAAAGAAACAAAGTAATATACAATGTTGGAACCATTTCTGGAGGGTCCTTAACTGCCTGCATTCTCCACAAATAGCTATTTGATGAACTGTCAGAATTAACAGTTAAAACAGTTTTTACTAACAGATTAAAAACACATCTGGCTGGAGCAAGCTGTCCATTTTCCTAAGAGAAAACTAACTTCATTTAAAAATAAATCTCATTTTTTCACTAACTTTATATGAAAATGCCACATCACTAACAAGTCATTAGATCACCAGCTTTGTTTTCGCCCTATTACAATTCTTGAAAGGATTTTCTTGATTTATGATATTTGTTCTAGCACTGCCTGAATAAACCTGCCCTTGAATAAACCTAGAGACAGGTCACAGGAATAAACGTACATTCTGCATGCACATTTAAAACTACAACGAAAAGCAAACAACAAGCAACTCAAAATATTACTGACAAAATCTGTGATTGTAGATGAATAGGTAAAACAAAATGCAAAGGTTCACATAAATTCAAGTTTTTATCATTTAAAAGTCCACTAGAGATTACATCTGAGTTCTGGAAAGGGTATATGTATACGTCAAGTAAAATTATTTCAAACAAGTCCATCTGTGCATCATTTAGTTTTAAATTGCAAAATCCAATACACGGTTGTTTTAATAAATTAATGCAATGTGAAATATTTTAGAAGATTAACACATCCATGTCAGGTCAAATTGAAGACTTCAAAATTTCTTCCAAGAGCCATTTTTCACTTCTTCTTGAGTTATTTATTGGTGAACTGCTTTAGGAGATGTGCTCAGATTTAGACAAACTTAACCTAAATACCAAATTGTGTGGACAAGGCGTAGACTCTTTCACTTCATACCTCAGTAAATCGCTAGTATTCTGAGACAGGCAAATTAATTTTCCTCATTCTCATCTGTGTGGCATTTCACACAGTGCTCTGGTGAATGAGGGAGGAGCCACTGACTTTATTTCACTCTTTATTATCCATTAGAATATCTGTTACTGATTGGGGGTGCGAGGGTAGTTCAGTGGTAGAATTCATGCCTGCCATGCAGGAGACCTGGGTTCGATTCCTGGCCCATGCACTTCCCAAAACAAACAGAGAAACCAACAAAAATGAACAACAACAACAAAAATTCAACAAATGGTGCTGCAATGATGGGATTCTCAAACGGAAAAAGAATGAAATGTGACCCCGCCATACAGCATACAAAAAAAAAAAAGAATACTGATTATTCTAGTTCTTAAAGTACATTTATTTACCAAGTTCAAACTGAAAGCCAAGTGGAATACTCTTGCTTCTGTTTTCTCAAAGAAAAAGGGAAGGGACGACTTCTTCGATAAGGCAGATTTCCTACAAATATATGGTTTTTGGATAGTTTTTCCTTTCTGAAACTACCATTTCCTGGGAATGGGGCAGCAAAATCCAGACTGTGAACCCGCACACACAGCCTCCCATTCCCACTCATTGGTCCACAGGACAAGCCGCCAGTCACGTGGTCCCGGGGCTGTAGCAGAGTGTCGACAATCTTCCAATACAAGGCGTAGAGTTATGTACATTTTCAATATCTGCAGGGCCCTGTAGAATCTCCGTTAGGACTTCCCAAAGAAGAGCTGCCTTAGGATAGTGATATACAGTAGCTTCGGTCTGCTGAAATATCTCATCCAGGGCTTCAGACTGAACCATGTCTACAGCACAATTACAGATGAGCTTCTCTGCAGCCACATGTTGAGTTCATCAACAAATCTCTGCTTGTCAGAGAAGCGATTCAGTTTTTCTCTAGGTTTCTTGCACATGCTGATGCAGAATTTATATCCTTCCTTCAGATTTTTGACAACTTGTTGCACAGTGGAGGTTGGGCTCAGTTTCCCGGACTTGATCTGGGCTTTGGCAAGATGCAGAGAAGCTGCAAGCAGCTGTGCCGCTTTCCTGTATAACTCCAGCTGTGCCTCTCACCCCTGGACTTTGCTCAGCTGGCTGATCTGGGCCATGACCACAGTCTCCTGGATCTGGTACACGGAAATCACAGATGTGCACAGCTCTCGGTTCCTGGTCCCCACAGCTATGAGGTCCAGCACACACTCAGTTTACAGCAGCATCGCACTCAGGTGACGCAGGTGTCTGGGTGTTCTTACTCCATCAGTGTCTCCTCAGGCACTTCGGGGACTTTGAAGGTGATGAGCCCCTCTAAGCTGAGGGGTGAAGCACTATAAGTTATGAGTCTCAGGTTGGGAGCCTGAGCATGGCCCGGGTGGTGAGTCTACACACACCTGGCCACCGGCAGGACAGGGTGGCCCCCAGAGCTGCTGGGTTCCCCGACGTTATTCTCATTCAAGGGACCGTATGGGAGCAGCGGGGGCCGTGGCACTGTGTGGTGGAGACCCCACGGTGAATGAAACAGCCCTAGAACATGCCTCTGTTCTGACAGGAGGGGCCAGCAGCACATCACAGCCTCCTGCAGGAGCTATACCCATTGTTCTGTATTTAAACTGTCCATGCTACCCTGATATAGGTGACCACCTAAGGATGCCTTTATTGCTGATGTGAGATTTCCCAGTACTGACAGATCTGCCAAAGTCTGCCTTGTGCTGCTCGGACCACTGCCTCTCGCTTCCCTGTGCTAAGAGACAGTGGGAGCACTCCCAGGGCTCACTCCCATCCTTGCGCTGCCCTTCAGCTGACCCCTGACATGTAATCAAGGCCAACAGGTTGGAAGACGCTTGTGTTTTAGAGATTTTGAGGGGCACTGTGGCCTTAGTTGGAGAGCCAATGATAGTTGGTAAAGGAGTTTTAAAGAACCAATCAGGACTCAGTGGAGAGGATCCTTATGCTTGGTGGGAGAGGGCCCAAGTCTGCCCCACCGACTGGACTGAGGGGAGTAACTAAACCCAGCCCTGGCATGCGATGGGCACAGAGGGTCACTGTGCTGCTTTCTGAGCTTCTCCTTGTTCTAGTAGATGCTGGTGAGGGTGGGGGTGCTCTGCAGTCTAGTCCCCAACAAGAGAGACTGTGATGACTGAGCCTGTGGCACTGGAGAACCTGAGGAGCTCCTGCTCCTGGACTTATGGCCCTGAGAAGGCCCACAGCAGCACTGAGCCTGTTGCTCTGGGACAGCACCCACCAAAGGAGAAGGAGAGTAAGGCCTGGAGGAGCCTGTAGAGTACATTCATCCATCTGTTTGTACTGTGTCTGCTGGAGCTGGGTAGCAGGACCCCAGTGAGAGGAAACCCACAGGGCTGGTGGTAGAACTTTGTACCTCTGCAGGTCTTGGACAACCATGTGGATCTGTGCCAGGAGATGTGAGGTTCTGCTCTATGAGCAGATAGTTCCTTATCTGAGTAGGGACTGGAATGGGTGCTGCCTCATTGTGAGGTGACTCTGTAAACTGGCATTGCCCTCCGCACACCAAGAATTCTTTTGAAGCACGTCTGCCAGCAGTTCTCATTGGCATATTATATGAATGGTCTGACAAGATATTGTGTGGAACCAAAACAAAGTCATCCATGTCACAAGAAGAGTTCTTGCTACTAGTACTAGCAGAATCTTTGGTTAGTTATAGATAGCTGGGAGGGCCCAGTGGTGGGGAAGATAATTTTTCTTCCTGAAAAAGAAACATGATGGAGAGACAAATCAACAAGATGCAGAGCTCCTCTGAAACTTCTGGAGACAGAACCAGCATACATGGGGACTGGAACTGGGCAAGTTTTTTTTTTAATGGAACTTGTTCAAGAAAAGGATGACTGAAAAATGCTTCAAAGTCTATTCAATCTTTTGTAAGTTTCTGTCTATCTACCTATAGTTTTTCTGACACAAACTCAAAAAGAGATTAGCCCAATATGGTGATGTTTCTCTGGGAATACTAAGCACTAAGCTCCTGTTTGTCATAAAGCATCCTTGGGTCTTGAGGACTATTGGCTTGAAAAGGTGACTGCCAAACCAGACACGTATATGTCACTATGCTCCACAAGTCTGCCTTAGAATCAGAATGTTGTGATTTTTGATTCAAGAAAAGTTTTTATTGTGGAAAATTTCAAACATCCGTCAGTACTCATACCCAGTTTCAATAATTATACATTCATGGCCACTGTATAGCCATGCACTTTCATCTTCACCCATATTTTTGAAGCATATTTCAGACTTCAAATCATTTAGCCCATAGATATTTCAATCAAACCTCTGTGAGCTAAGAATTCTTGTGTGCATGTATTTTAACATGACCACAATACCATTTAAATGGACCTTGAAAATACTCTTAATTTCTTTTGGAGAAGGTATAAAAAATAAACTTGCTGACTTGTATTTCTGCTCATAAAGGTTTAACTGCTACAACAGTTTCCTTCCTGTAGTAGACCAGAAAATCAGACAAAATATTTCTAACAATTGTTTTCAGACAGTGAGCAGCAGGCAAGGGAGGACTGTGAAATGTGAGAGGAGGAAATCCAACAAGGTTAGAAGTATGGTTTTCCTAGCTTACTCCCTGAAGGAGTTTCCAGCCCCTGGGCAGGGAAGAACTGAGATGGAGCCTAGCGGACTCACTGAATTGAAGCGGCAGAGATCAGAGTTTGGAGAGAGTGCAGCGGCTAGAATTTGCAGAGCTGAGAATGAGAGAGAGAGAGAGAACGCAGAACGTCTAGATATCTGCACAGTGTTCTCTACAATCTTTGGCTGGATACTGATCTATGCATACATGGGGCTAAACTCCAGGACATCAGGGGAAAATGTAGCCATAGTATGTTATATATGCAGACAAAGATTGTCCTGATACAGAATTGACACCGTGAGAATCATTTAGAAGAAATGACCTTTTAAATGACACCATGGTATTGAGTGGTATAAAGTCAGGCAATACTGTATCCCTGTCTTTCAGGTTTATTTCTTAATGATTTTTAACAATTCTTGGATGATCTGTAAGCTTCTCTTCATCCATCCCATTTTCTGTGTAGGGAACAGAAAAATGTATTTCTCTCTACTCTTAATAATTTTTCAGTCTTTGTGAAATAAGAGTGTTTGCTATTTGCTCAGATCAGAAAATTTAATACAGGCTCTTTAAACCACCCCCCACCCCAAATTGTTATCAACATTCCTCTTCCCAAAACCAATTGATTGATATTTAGCAACTTCATATGAAAGATCAATATGATTACTTTATCTTTTGTAACATACTAATCCTGGTGGGATCATTGGGTTTCTATATGGTTAATATTTGGCTTTCTCCCTGTGTACTTTATCCCTCTCCCTGCTCCTGCCCCAGTTCAGGGCTCCCCCACCCCCACCCCCTTTGGTGTGTTATGCTTCTCAGAACATCTAGAATGATGTTCTGAAAGCAGATAATAATGACATCCTGGTAATATCTGCTTTAATAATTTTCCACTTCAAAATCATCATTGCCACTTCCTATGTATACATTCTTTTTAACTTTTTTTATTGTATAGTATAACATATATACAAAGCAAATAAATATCAAACCTTTGTCTGATATGTGATTTCCAAATATTTTCTCCCATTGAGTTGGGGGCCTTTGCACCTTTTTGACAAAGCCTTTTGAGGTGCAGAAGCATTTGATATTGAGGAGTTCCCATTTATCTATTTTTTCTTTTGTTGCTTGTGCTTTGGGTGTAAAGTTTAGGAAGCTACCTCCTATTACTAGGTCTTGAAGATGTTTTCCTACATTTTCTTCTAGAAGCTTTATGGTGCTAGTTCTTATATTTAGGTGTTTGATCCACTTTGAGTAAATTTTTGTGTAGGGTGTAAGATAGGGGTCCTGTATCATTCTTTTGTTTATTGATATCCAGTTCTTCCATGCCCATTTATGGAAAAGTCTATTTTGTCTAGGTTCAGAGGATTTGGGGTCTTGTTAGAAATCAGTTGACCATAGATTTGGTGGTATATTTCTGCACTCTCTATTTGATTCCATTCGTCAATGCATCTGTCTTTGTGCCAGTACCATGCTGTGGCTTTATAATAGGTTTTAAAGTCAGGAAGTGTTTGACCACTGTGGCCAAACTTCGGTCTTCTTTCTCAGGATGCTTTTAGCTATTCTGGGTCTCTTTCCCTTCCAGATGAATTTGCTAACTAGCTCTATCATATACATTTCTTGAATGATCATTCATATATTTACATATATGATAGAGCACGCCAACTGTTTTCCATGAAAAATTTTTGTCCTGGTATTTTAGTTTGCTAAGTCTGCTGGAATGCAATAAACCAGAAATGGACTGGTTTTTGTAAAGGGGATTTGCTTAAAAATTTATAGTTCTTCAGTGGAAAGGAAGGTAGCTTTCATTTGAGTTCCTCTGTCACGTGGGGAGTCACAAGGTGCCATCTGTGGGGCTTCTCTCCTCAATTCTGGGTTCAAACAGCTTTCCCTGGGGTGGTTCCTTTCTGCTTCTCCAAATGTCTGGGTGTAAGCCGAGCTCCTTGGAGCTGTGCTGAGCTCTGCTGAGCTGTACTGAGCTGTTTCTCTTTCTTCTGACCTCTCCTTCTAAGCTTCACTCATGACAGAAGGCATTCCCCCTAGCCGACTGCAGATGTGATGAAATTCACATGCCATTGATTTAAGTCCACAGTAAACAGAATAAGTAGTCCTATTACCTGGCCAAATTGACACCTGAACCTAACTACTACTCTTGGCTTTAAAAACTCCTGTGACCTCCGGGTATGGAAATGATATAATCATCTACTGGGGTGTGAATTACCTGTTCATTCCACCAGAGTTAGCCTACACAAATAGAAGCTATTTTATCTTTTTATAAAAATGATAACCTTTCTGCACCTAGCCCTTTCTCACTTAATAACATATTCATGCATCCATTCTATTCACCATTTAAATATTTTTTATAGATTTCCTAATATGTGCTAGCTTTTGTTCTAGATGCCGGGAATGCAATATGCCTTTATGGCTACATTGTCCCACAACCACCACTGGTTTCAGGTTCAGACTGGCAATCCCACTAGTAAGACTCAATGGACCTGGGCCTAGCACTAAATTTACTCTATACATGGAACAGGTCAGGGAAAACAGAGGGCAAAGCGTCTTTGGTAGACTGGGTGTTCATATCCTCTGCATATTGTCTATGAATTGTCTATATAGCTTTCCTTTGTATGAATTCCTACTATATTAGGAAATCTGCCTTTTGTCTGTGAAATGTAATGAAAATTTTTCTTCCAGTTTGATAATTGTCTTCTGGCTGTATCTGTGGCATTTTTCTCATGCATAACTTTTTACTTTTATGTAATTTAATTTATATTTCTTGTGGTATCTGGATTTTAGGCCAGACTTAAAAAGATCTCCCCACTTTGGGGTTGTAAAAATAATTTTAGCCCATTTTTTTTTGCTAGAACTTTCCTGGTATTATTTTTAAATATTTACATTTTTGATCCATCTGGAATTTATTTTCATATAAGGAGTGAGACATAGAATCTAAATTTATCTTTTTTTTCTATATGACTCTCACCGTACACCACCACCATTTATTGAATAATACCTTGATTACATTTCAAAGCATATATTTCTTTCTTAATTGGCTACTCATACTATAGGCCTTTGCCAGGATTATTACCTCAAACTTTTTGCTGCTCAAGTTTTATCTTACACACTATGATGAAAAATGATACATGGAAGACTGTTTAAAGGATATTCATCTGATATATGCATGTATATTCATCCCAAGATTGATTCCTGGATTAAGAAAGATAATTAGAGATTTTCTTATGTGGCTAACTATTGTTTTAACACTCATCAAACAGAAGAAAGGATCTTTTTAACTTGAGCTTTCATATCTTTATCTCAGATTTATTGAGAGATTCTAAGAAACTGTTATGCAAAACCCAAGGCCATTATTTATTGAAGGAATGTCTTTTTAAAAATAATTAAGTGTCAAGAAATCTTTGTTTATCCTATGGAAATGGTCAGGTCCTTTACTGGGCTAATGTGAATTTAATGATCAGTGGGTTTCTCTTGGCAGCCAGATAGTACAGACTCGAGGTGACTGCTAGGGACTGGGCAGGGCTCTCCAGACTAAGTTAGCCTATGAGCTGAGCTAATGTGGGCATGTCATTTAATTTCTCTGTGCTTACTGCCTCATCTGTAAGACAGAAATAATAATAACTGCTTTTTAAATTGGAAGGATTAAATGAAATTGAAAATAAGTAGAGGATTTGACACAATGTCACATGTAGCATGCATTCAATAAATATTAGCCATTATTATTATTGCTATTATTATGAATTCATGCTGATCAAGGTGTTAAGAAGCATGCCATTTTTTAAAAGCTTGATGGCATTTGGAAGATTAACACAGACTTTAGATGCATTGACATTTGTCCTTCCCATGAAGAGGTGAATTATTTTTGTTTTCTTGTTTTTGATATTCTAGAAACTAGGGGCTTGAAAAAACATCAAACTATCCAAAAACAAACATATAACACTATTTATTTCATAGAGGTACAGAATCTAGGAATTGGAAAGGAAATTAGATGTTATCTAGTCTCCCTTCCTACGAACTCAGAATAGATATTTTCATGAAAGCAATGGTCCTGACGGTCTTTATTTCTCATAATACATATTTACAGAAAAAGAATGTCCATTTAAAATTTTGGCAATTATACAACTTTTTTGCAGTTGAATCAAACAATGGATACCAGTAACTTTTTAAAGCAACTTCAAAGTATATGTACAACTTATGTGATAAACATTCAATAATTGGAGTAAGCTCCTTTTCAAAATGAGCACTAAGAAAAAGTAATGAAGCAGCTTCACTGATGACAGGATCTCTTGGGAGTGCTGTACTGGAACCTTATCGTTACTATAAATCTCTAATCAACCCGATTTTTTTTTAACCCAACTTTTCAACCTTGATTTTAAAAACGTGGGTGGAAAAATAGGTGAAAGGCTCTGACTGGGCACAATTTTCTACCTAGAGTTACAGTGGCTTTTGTTATATTTCTAGTGATTACATAGATCCGCAGGACTATATCGCTGCTGAACAATTTTGTTACAGTATTACCATCTGAGGAACATTTCTAGAAAATTACTCCTACATATAATTTTGTTAGTTGGTTTATATAAATACATGATATATATACTGATTTATAGTGATACATACTTCCTACTTCTGGATTTAATTTGAACTCATACTTTACAGGACCTGAGAGACCTAGAGAATAAACCATTAACTCTGCATGGAATTCCAGAAGTGTGCAAATACACACCCACATGCATATGCAAAAATGAACTCAAATTTCAATGAACTTTTTTTTTCTATAAATGGGATTCAAGTGTCTTCTAAAGAACTGGCAAGTCAGTTTGAATCAGAATGAAATACATATATATTCTTTCTAAACTTTAGAGTGTCAAATATTTTCAGAACCATATCATGAGCTGATATTTCATTTGTTTTAAATACCTTTGGGAAACAGATTCCCCTCACCTTTTATGGGCGGTGAGCTGGTTGAGGGTGTGAGATCTCACCACACTCCTGGTACCTCACCCAGCAAACTGCCCTACCAAGGAGGCATAATCAGAGCAACTGTCCCTGCTGCTGAGAGGAGGTTGTGCTGCCTTAGGAATAGCAGCTCTGAGCGGATGATGTCAGGGACTTTCAGAATAGCTTATTTAAAAATCTCTTCAGTGACCTCAGCTACACTTAGTGTCCCTTAGCTTATCTGGATGTGAGCTGGAAATGTGAGAAGGATGGTGACAACTGGAACTCCAAGCAGCTGTATCCTAAGAAGCCCATTTTAAGAAAGAACTTGTCTGAGCAAGTCGAAGGTTGAAGAAACCCTTGTACCTCGTGCTCATGATGCAGATATATAGCTAATGTGTTTCCAGCCATGCACGTCTGGGCAAAATCTAGCAGCCAAAAAACAGTTGGCTTGTGGCATTTCTTGAGCTCTGCTCATACCTTCCGTGAGGGGAATTCTGCCCCTCTTCTCAGGTCCTCTGTGTATTTTGGAGATTCTGCTGGAGATGACTTGTGTGTAGTCATGGACATAGTCCCATCAGTTACCAGGGGTTTTTCCTAGTTGGTTTTCCTGACAATTTGGTCCTGCAGCCTGTGCATCACCAGGCAACCTGGTGATGCCTGCAAGATCTGCTGCATTCTCATTGCCTGGGGGCCCAGAGGCGTGGTTTCCGGGACCAGATGCAAAAACCCTTTGAGGTGGCCTTAAAAGAGATCTTGCACAAGAAAGCCAATAGGTAGGGTGAAGAGACCCATAGCAGAAAAATTGTTTGCTAGAAGTCCAGAGGCTAAAGGGTGAGTAGTACGTAAATAGCCGGCAGGGAGACCTTGTCCCGTGGAGGGACTTCTCAGTATCAGTCTGTGATGGAGGAAGCAACCCAAACATCCCAGGAGAGCAGGAGCCAGCTATGGAGCATTAGCCATGCTGGGACACCAGGGCCATTTGGGAGCTCTGCCACCCAGGCAAATCCACGTCCAGGGCTGACCCCATAAGGCTACAGTCCTAGAGCAAGTGAGGGAGTAGGGCTACTCATGATGATTCCACTTGAAAGGAGCCTCACCGTAGGGCATCATTCATGATTCCTTAGGTAATTGCAAAAGTCAAAAATGTTCAAATTCAGTTCAATGTTTTGTAAAGAGGAATAAGGCACAGTGCCTAATAGACTGCTCCCCGCTCCCCTTATTAGAACTAAGACAGCTTTCCCAGATGTTCTACCAAATACCATCTGATGATGTACTTATCAATTCTATCTTTCTCCTTAGATCCTGGATAGATCTGCAAGCTAGAGCTAGCAAATGGGGTTGGAGGGAGCCAGGACAGGATGAATAAGCAAATGACAGCGGTTTGCCTCCTCTCCACATTCCCACTTGGGGGACAGGAAAAGCTGTTAATTGAAAAAATAGTTAGGGTGCTTTTCATTACACTGAACTAGAGTTAGAGTAGACATGATTATTAGACTTTTTTTTTTAAGCTATGAGTTAGTGCGATCTGCTCAAGATTTTATCCAGGGGGCAGAGAAAGAATTGATTCTCTGAGTGGAGAGCGCCGAGAAGAACATCAACGCTTTGTGATGGCATCCCACTCGGTCCAGCTGCTTCCTAAACATATTACCTTTGGAGTTGCCACATTTTTTCCCATATGTTGAATTTTCAGTTGGCTTGTTGTTTTAAAGAGAGGATCTATATGTTTCAGCATTAGAGTTGAGATGAGTTCTGTCCTTGTTCATTTCATTTAAGCCCAAAGAAAGTAGGGAAGCTTTTTAGAGTCACTATTATTTTGTTGTGAAAGCGCAGAGGCTTAATTTCCTGGGCAGCAGCTGGAAGTGAGGCACTTCCCCACGGTTTTGTTTTTGTTGCAGCTAGCATTTTTCGAGGCTGTAGTGTCCCCAAAGAGAGAGAGCACCACTGTGTAAATGAGCAAAAAGTCAGCCACTGTGGGAAGATGCAGGCCCAGGGACAGAGTGCTTAACTAGAGAAACAGCTCAAAAGATAAAAGCTCCCCCTTCCCCAAGGCAGCCTCAACGTGTGCTGGGCACACAGGGCTTGGTGGCTAGTCAAACACAGCTTGGATTTCATTCCCTAATGATCCCATTGCTGGTCACCACTGTGCAATACACAAACTCCCCAAGTGTTCTGGAAGTCTGCAGCTCCCCTTGGCACGCCCTTTGACTAGAGCAGTTGCCTTCATTTGCAGGCAGCAATAGCCTTGCTGACCTCCCTCTCTAGGTGATACCTGGCTCTCTGCCCCAGGCATGAGCCGGCAACGAGTGCCCAGCAGTGCTGGTCCCAGGGCTCCATTTGCTACCTTCTTCCGACGTGCTAGTAGGGCTCAAAGTTGGCCCCCATCAATCCTCAGTAGCCCATTATTGCAGCAGCTAGAGCGCTCAGCTTGTCTGTTTGTGGCATTCTTCTAGGGATTGTTCTTCTTAGTTTTTGGATATTGGTTTTAGTTCAATAAATACCCTTATTTAATGAAATTTTTATAAAAATGTGAATGCTTTTCACATTGAGACATACCAAGAGAGTTTTATACACAACATTAAAATCTTGAATTTAGCAGAGCTGCACCCTTTAGAAAGCAATCTTCTGTACCTCCCTAATCCTCAAGGAAAAGAAAGAACTGACAAAGCAAGGTTTTCATGGCAAAAACAATTGTTATTGAATTTAAAGATTTTCAGAACAAATGGAATATGAACATAACAATATGGAAGGTGTTGAATCAGAATCTCCATGTGCCCAGGATGGAATTAAGATGAATTTTAAATGCTCTTTTCTTTTTATGAAAATAGACTTTTTATTTTAGAAGAGTTTTAGATTTACAGAAAATTGGCGATGATAGTACAGAGAGTTCCCATACATGCAATACCTAGTTTTCTCCTATTACTGACATTTACATTAATGTGGTACATCTGTCATAAGTAATGAAGCAGGATTGATACAGTAATATTAATTGAAGTCTATGCTTTATTCAAATTTCCTTAGTTTTTACCCATTATCCTTTTTCTATTTTGGGATTCAATCAGGTATCACATGACATTTAGTTGTCACTTCTCCTAGGCTCCTCTTGACTGTGACAGTTTCTCTGACTTTCCTTGTTTTTGATTACTTTGGCAATTTTGAAGAGTACCGGGCAGGCATTTTGTAGACTGCCTCTTGATTGGGGTTTGTCTAATGTTTTTCTCATGATTAGACTGGGTCATCCAGTGTACATATAATCAAGAAGACTTACCACTGTTGATATTATCCTTGATCACCTGCTTGAAGAAGTGTTTGCCAGGTTTCTTCCTTGAAAAGTTACTCTTCCCCCACTCCCCTTTCTAAACATAACTCTTCAGTAGGAAATTACTACACACATCCCACAGTTAAGAAGTGGAGAGTTATGCTCTACTTCTTTGAGGGTAAAATCTCTACATAAGTCACTTGGTTCTTGAAATCTTGGAATAGGCTTGTCTATTTTCCTTAATTTATGTATTTATTTAATCATTTAATTATATCTGTACGGATGCATGGATATTTATACTTCGTGCTATAATACAATATTACTTAATTTTGTTCAAATTGTTCCAGCTTTGGCCATTGGGACCTCCTTCCGTTGTCTCCTGTACCCCTTTGACATAGCCCATCGTTGTAGTTTTTGTTTTTTTTTTTTAACCATTTCCTTACATTCTAGTACTATACGATGTTCCAGGCTCATCTTGCATAATTCCTGACCCAATCCTTTTCTCCAAGGATCCCTGGTTTCCTTTTTCCAATTATTATTTTAGATAATAGTGTTAGAAACCAAGATCTGGATACTGGGTGCTCAATGCCACTGGGGTATCATTGCTTCTAGGCTTTCTTAGCTGATGGGTCAAGAAAACACGTGGGAGGAAATGCTCTTTCTGAAGCAAAGCTTAGCCACAAAAAATTGCCATCCTTGCTCCCCCACCCCCAAATTATTCAATCAGATCTCCTAAAACTCTCAAATAAGAAATGAGATAATTTGGTTGAAAGAGCCAGAGGAAAATATTTAAAGTTAGGTTATAACTACTATACATCAGTGTTGAATGAGAGCAAATATTTACGCTTCAAATGGACTTTCTCCTATGGGCAGTAACTCCAAAGTTGCTTTCTACAGACATTTTCTTTTTCAATTTTATTGAGAAACATTCACACACCATACAAAACCATCCAAAGTATACAATCACTGGCTCACAGTACCATCGCATAGTCGTGTATACATATCCCCTTGATGGATCTTAGAAACTTTTTATTATTCCAGAACAGAAATAATAATAATAATAATAAAACAAAAACAAATCCTCCCCTACTTAATATCCCCCCCACATTGTTGGCTTATAGTATTGGTGTGGTACATTTGTTACTGTTGATGAAAGGTTTTAAAAATATTGCTGTTACCATAGTTTGCAATAGCTATATTTTGTCCCATATACCCCTCTATTTTTTTTTACATTTGTAGCAGTTCAAGGAGGAACTTATTCACATACATGACTTTAAACAACCATTTTCAACCAAATTCACCTACAGTATTTACTATTTCTTTTTTTCATATAGCTGTGAAAAATATCATAGATACAAAAAAGCAATAAGTTTAAAAGCGCATTGCAGCAATTAGTTTGGTATGGGTTACAATTCCACAATTTTAGATTTTTACTTCTAACTGCTCTAAGATATTGGAGATTAAAAGAAATATCAATATAATGATTCAGCAATCATATTCATTTGTTAAACCCTACCTTTTCTATGTAACTCTACCATCACCTTTGATCTTTCTCCCACTCGTTGGGGGTATTTGGACTATGCCCATTCTAACTTTATGTTGAAATGGGCTATCAATAATACGGGATAAGGGGATGAAACTAGTTGATATTCTGGAGAGGCTGTCCCCTCTACATTTCAGGACTTATCTGCTGTAGGGACTCATCTGGAAGTTTTAGGTTTCTGGAAAGTTACCCTAGTGTGTGGAACCTTTGTAGAATCTTATATATTGCCTTAGGTGTTCTTGAGAATTGGCAGGAATGGTTTTGTTTGGGGTTCGGCAACCTATGATAGATAGCAATATCTAACTGAAGCTTGCGTGAGAGTGACCTCCAGAGTAGCCTCTCGACTCTATTTGAACTCTCTCAGCCACTGATACCTTATTTGTTGCACTACTTTTCCCCCTTTTGGTCAGGAGGGCATTGTTGACCCCATGGTGCCAGGGCCAGACTTGTCTCTGGGAGTCGTATCCCACGTGGCCAGGGAGAATTTCACCCCTGGATGTCATGTCTCATGTAGTGGGGAGGGCAATAATATCACTTGCAGAGTTGGGCTTAGAGAGCAAGAGAGGCCACATCTGAGCAACAACAGAGGTCCTCCAGAAGTAGTTCTTAGACATAGCGATAGGTAGGCTACGCTTCTCTGCTACACACATAAGCTTCACAAGAGCAAGCCTCAAGATCAAGGTCTTGGCCTATTGGTTTGGGTGCCCTTAATGGTTGTCACAGTAATCTATAGACATTTTCTATAGAAATTTCTCAGCATTTCTGTCATAGGGATGGCATTCTTCCATGGTATGATGAATGGATATAGATATGTACCTACTTTTACATTTCCTTTATCATTTTCATTTGGATTTGTGTGTCTGTCCACTTTGGGGGGCAGGTTGCCCACTGTGTGGACTAGGTTTGCCATCTTGAATTGGAAGCTCATTGAGTACCAACTAGATTTTCTCTAATAGGTTTGAATGAATTAAACAACCTATTCTTTCATCTTTCATTGGGAAATACTTCTTCATGGATGTCTGTTGTTCCTGCATATCTTCCAAGCAAGGACATTATCTTTTCCTGAGTGTTTGTATAGTGAATAGCCAAGGGTGCTAGGGATGATGGCTCCCTCCAGAACAAAGGGTAGATTTCTTTTCTTTCAAGATAATGCCTTCCTCTGGGGCAAAGTCTAAGTGGCCTGGAAAAAGATGATAGAAGATTCAGGTTCTCTAAGCTCAGGCTTCCTTAGATGTGATGTGAGCCCAGTGATTCTGTGGGGTTCATCCTGCTGTCCACATTGCCCCTATAGGACTAGGGGACAGAAAGAACCAATACAAACATAAAGCTCATCATAACTTGCCGTGCCATGGGCAACAAAGTCCTTCGTTTAATTAAAGAGGGAACCAACCAGATGTCACAACTGGCTCAGAGGAGCCGTCGAAAAGTCACAAATTTATATGGAGTAAAGGAAGGTTGAAATTAATTTACAAATGGGCACAAAATGGCTTTCTTTACAGAGTGGACTCTATTAAACATCTACCAGATAGAATTTACTTGCAGATCATGAATCATTTTGCATTGCTCGCAGTTATCCATAATTTAGAGTTGTACAATAGCTCAGAGTCAAGGAAAGGCACAAACACCATAGATTCACATAACCTGGAAGGTTTTGCTATAAACAGTACATAATTTCCCACTGGTGACATCCAGAAATCTTTTTTCCTTATTCCAAAGGCTTAAATTTCTTTATATTGAATTAATGTAGTACAAGGATATTTCCAAGATAATTGATCAAATATGGGAAAATCAAAAGGAGGGCAGAGGGAGATTTTTTTAAAGTAAGAATAGACCCACATACATGAGGAAGATGTTGGAAGAGGTTCTAACTATCTGATCTGGGACTGGAATCTATCAGAGCAGAAGAGCAATTGTTCAAACTCTGGTAAGGCCTACATGTTATTGATTCAGACAGTTCCCTATACTGACCACGAGGTGTCGCTATGCAGGCATGATGTTTCGTGGCAGGAGGGGGAAGAAGGAGTGGCTTTGTCTACTCCATCATTGCTAAAGCTCAGCTGATTCACAAATTCGGGAGTTCCCTGGTGGCAAGACATTGTTACTGCTGCACCTAGTCCAGGACCTGGCACATATTAAGCCCAGAGCACCTGTTTCTTGAAATGAATTATTCAGAATGCAAAGGAAGCTTTACAAATTCCGAATCACATGACAACTCTGAGTAAAGCTTCTTAAGCCCTTTTGTCATACTAGGACAAATAGGAAAAAACACAACATTCCAAATTAGAGCTCACTTGGTCAATTAAACTAAAGTCGATAAATCTAGCCATGAAATCAAATTTGGTTAACTTCCACTGGTAACTTCGTGAACTATTTCCCTTGCCTGTACAAATACAGACATAGCATAATACTTGTTTGAATGCAGACATGGGAAATTATCCCTTTATTTGTTTCCACTTTGCCCAGGTGCCATCAAATACTGAGTCCTCCATTCTTATCATCCAATACTTTCTAATAATTTCTAACAGTGAGAAGCTGATGGCAAACTATCTCTAATTTTATGGAATCTATATTAGCACAAAAGGAAAAGTGAAAAATAGATCAATGACCCTCTGGAATTCTTTCATCTCGGTGTTTCAGAGTCCACCCATTTGTTCTTGTTTCCCAGAACCACACAGCGGCCCTATTTTCTGTCCTTTCCAAAACATGAGTCTTCATTTTTCCAAGTCTGTGAGCCATCCCACACTCTCTTCCAGTAAATTCCTATTGGCCAGGGCCGGCTATGGTGGCTCAGTGGCAGAGTTTCCACCTGCCATGCCGGAGACCTGGGTTTGTTTCCCAGTGCCTGCCCAGGCAAAAAAAAAAAAAAAAATTCCTTTTGGCCCATATTAGCTGGAGTTGGTTTCTGTTGCTTTGCAGCCAAAGAACCCTGACTGGTATAATGAGAAAAGGGGACCAGTCAAAAATCTAGTCCTATGATTACTTCTATAATTTCTGTTGAGCTTAACGTCATTGAAAAGGATCAGACCTAGGGTAATGGAGACGTTCCTTGATGATGAGGAATAAGTAACTTTTTTGGCTACTTGCTATGTTCCAGGCTCTCTTCTATGCACTTACTTGTATTATTTAATCTTCAGTATGATCCCATGAGATAGGTGTTATTATCCCCATTTTATAGATGAGAAAACTGAGGCACAGTGTGATTAAATAACCCGTCTGTTTTCCCATGGCCAGATTAACATTTCTCAAAGTTTGTTCTGTAGAATACTCATTTTTCAGAATATTAATAGAAAGGGTCCCAAAAAAGGATTCTGTGGTCAAATAAGTTTCTGAAGCACAGGATTAAACACCATTATAACAGGTTTCTCGACTGTAGTACTTCTGGGGGGTTGGGTCTTTAATTTGTTAATGTGCAAGGAGGGTCCCTGAGATGCACAGTTCCTCAAGCAGATTTGGTCATGGACTCTTTGCCCAGGCATCCTGTGAGAACAGCCCTCCATGCAATGGCAGGCAGCCTGAGTTTCTTTATCTCTAAGCTAGGTATAATGATAAAATTTCTCCCATGGGTTTTCCTGTGAGGACTAAATTAAATGAGAGAGGCTGAAAAAAAAAATGGGGAGTACAGTGCCTGGCAAAGAGTAGGGCTTCACTTAATAGTATTTACATTTGTTATATTAACCAGAAGGTTCTGAATGTCTGAGAATTTTTATGAAGCATATCCAGGTTCCTAAGAATAATTCCTAAGCAAGGTAATTTGTACCAAATGGTCTTCTTGTTCATTTTTCCCTTTCTCTCACTTTGTTTTCGTCTTTGGGAGAATGATTTATTTATGGTCATGAACGTGTAGCTTAAATGAATATTTATCCCAGCTGTGCTTTTAACAAGTCTCCAACATTTGCAAAGAATGGGTTGTTTAACTCTGAGTTCCTCATTCTGATCATCCAGCTCACTGAGGGGAAGAGGATATGATCATGCGATCACCAGCAGAGGGGAAATTGTGAAAGGGACCTTGATGTAGAAAAGGCAACCCACAACCACATCGGCTCTCACAGGAGGGTGAGCTTCGAAGAGGACTTGTCTGAGAGCAGACCCACCCATTTGTCTGTCCATCCAACATGGAACCAAAGCGGCTCAGGGAAGGCTACCTTGTGAAGAAGGTGAGTGCGTGTGCCCACTTACCAGGGTGTGACTGTGTGGGGGCAGGAGAGGACTGGGCTCCTGGATTGCACTCCCTGTTCAATTGTTTTATGACCATTTAATGTGGGAAATCTTAGGTCAAAATAGCACAGCATTGCAGCAGGTGGGATGCTAGGGGGAAAGCTAGGATGTATTTCCCTGGGTTCTGTTTCTTTAAGGAGAACAAATTCACCTCAGGTCTCAGCACAGGGCTTGATCTGGTGGGGCTGAGAGTTCCACATTGTATGGCCTGAGCTACCTACCTCCCCATGAGAGGATGGAAATTAGAACATCCTTTTCAAGAGCTACTTACACACAGGTATTCTGCTAGAAGACTCAAACTCTTCTGTCGTACAGGCTACTTAAAGAGACTATTCTCTATTTAAATTCTCCTCCTCCTCATTTTTATATTTTTGGTAGGGGCTGGGAACTGGGAGAAGAAAGAGATTAAAGTTGAGTTGATGTAAGGATGCAGTAGTTATAACACTTTTTGGGTCATTGTCTTAGAACTGATACATTAAAATCCTATGTGTTTTTTATTGGGCTGAAATCTCTTCATTCACAATTTTTAATGGATTCCTATAACATTCAATTAAGGTGGTAGATGCTCCATTTTAAAGACTAGGCAATGGAGACCCAAATTTACTCATAATGCTTAGTGCCACTGGTGAAGCATCCAGAACTGAATTTTGTTAGCACCCTTGGTCTGTATGGTGGTGCTGCATGTGTGAGCAAGTCATTGTGAAACTGCCCATGATGGGGAGTTCACACGTGGGGACTGCCTGGTATCCTGCGGGCCACGCCGGTATAAACAGGTATGCTCACATGGGTTGAGGTGAGCCCAGGGTGTCAGAGGAGAAATGTTAAACGGTTGAATGGGCTAAAACAGAGTCACATTAGGTGCTTATTCAATGGAGCTTGTAGGTTAACCTTTAACCTAAAATGTTCTACTTATAATAGGGTTAAACAGCATACAGGCCACCTGATTCTGTTTTCCTTTAAAGCTAAAAGGGACTTTAGGTCATCCAGCTTAATTCCCTCATTTTACAGAAGATGAGACAGACCCAGAAGGCTCGGTGATTGCCCAAGGGCACATGGGGAGTTGGGACCAGAAACTCCCTCTCTGACTCCTGGTTCTGAGCTCTGCTCAGCACTGCAGGGTCTTTCAGAAATCTAAGTTAGGGTTTGTAATATATTTGTGGCGGTGAGAGTCACTGGACTGGGTGGTGCAGAGTAAATGAGCCCTCAATTGACAGTCTCTGGAGCTGGCCATACGTTGGAATTGCCTTTGGAAAAGACAAATGCACACACAGAGGTGTATGTGGATATCTTGCAGTAGGGGCAATACCCTTTCTGAGAACTGATAATAATTAATGTTGACTTTTTTTTTCTTGATCTCTTGGGCTAGTATCCTGAGCAAACCTGGTGAATGAAAACATTTTCTGCTATGGCTTTTTTATTGCTTTCATTTTTAAACAATTAAAAACATCTTGAAATGAAACAGCAAAGAAAAATTGCTGTTAAGTTTGAACACTCATATTTTAAACTCCATAAATTACAGAATGTATAGAAGCTAAATCTCTCGTAAATGGGTCTGTCTCACTATAAATTGGGGATAAAAGAGTCAGAGTTGTCAAGCAAATGGACTTAAATTAATTGATTCTTTTTAATCAGTGAGAGTAACCCTTTCAGATAATGACCTGTGAAATCTAATCTAGAAAATGTACCTGGAAAAACAACAGTGAAATTTCATATTGGTATTTCCATGATTTACATCTTCCATAACTATCATATCTCCAATTTATGTCTACCATAATTTTGCATTTTTCTCTGGGACCTTTGGGAAATTCTCTGTTGTAATGTATTAAGGTTCTTTAAATTGCTATTTTTAAGAAATGCTTCGTTCACAAATAGTCCCTTTGGTAAAGAACTAAATCTGAAGTCAGAATCTCCGAAATCAGGTCAGGTACTAACATTCTTAACTTCTGTAGACATTAAGTTTCTGTCAGTTACATCATGTGTGTGGACTGAAATCTATATATGTCATGTATGGACTGAAACCTATTTATGTGGCACCTGCTACATAAATAGTAGGTGCTGTATAAATTACAGTGATTAATAAGGCCAGTATCAATATATTTCCATAGATGACACCCTATTCTAGGTGCAAATGATGAGGCTCACTGGTTCCTGGGTTGGCTGTCAAACTAATGGTGAAGAAAGAACCATAAACTCCTTTCAAGGCCATGAGATCCTTTGATGGTTAAAGCATTAAATGCAATACATTATGAATCTCCCCCCATTCACTCTTTTCTCTTTAAAGAAACTTATGCAGTTTAAGATACCTGGGTAGGCATAAAGAACCTATTTCTTCCAATGTTTTCTTTTATGAAATTTCATTGGAGATATGATGTTTTGGGTGGAAAGAATAAAACATTAGAAAACTCTGGTGCAGGGATTTTGTCGAGTCAGAAATCTTGGGGTTGACAGGTCAATGGCAACAACTATAGGATGTTTCTGCTTTTCTTCTGTGCAGGAAATTTCACAATTGGGGTGTCCTCCTTTGCCTCATGACTAAGACCTTTAAATAGAGGAGGAGGCAGAACACATGAATTTGTCATTTTGTAGCCTTTTAATTCTAACTGGCATCCAGATGGCCTTGCCTATAGAGTCTTGTCACTTGTGACCTTAAGAAAATAAAAGAGAGAGCATTGAGAGGCTACCATGCAGCAGCTAGCTGCTGTATAAACACTGTCTCATTCAATCCTAACTGCTTTATAAGATAGTATCCTTTTACCCCATATTACAAATGAGAAAACTGAGGCTCAGTGAGGGTAAGTGATTTGTCCACTGTCAAACAACTGGTAAGAGGATGACCTGGGATTAAATCTAGGCTTGCCTGGCAGTAAAGCCCATGCTTGTCTCATCGATCCCATGCTGCTTTCTAAAAGGCAGGCTTACCCAAGCCAACAAAAGGGAGTCAGACAAACTCGCCAGAGCCAGAGTGGGGCCTAGTGGAATCGTATTGTGGGTAAAATTGTGTTTAGTAATCTCAGCCTTTCTTTCTCTCTAATGAGAGGGTTACTTTGAAAAAGAGGAATACTTGAAAACATATTACTGAGTTGGGTATGTTTATAATCACCGTTTTTAAAAAAAGCAAGAGAGAGAGGAACAAATTACATGTAATAACCTAGAATCCACCAAATTCAGTCCCACACTAACCTCACTCTGAGAGGTTTGTGGGGCCAACTTCTTTCCATGACAACCAGCCTAGCAGGCATTTCGCTGAGCATTTGGGTGGCCTGTGAGGCTGTAGAAAGCACAGGATTCAGAGTGGTGGAACTGAGAAGGGCAAAGGGCTTAGGCAGGAAAGAAAACGGCTGTAGAAAGCTGTGGTAGTAGAAGGAGGAAGCCTGGACATAAAAGAAAGAGCAGGGGAGTCAGTTGTCCAGTTCCAGGAATTCTTTCATGTAGCAACCAGACTGAGCCTCAGGGATTCGTGAGGGGGCCTTGCTGGTCTGGAAAGGATATTACACCTTAAACCTTACCCTGCGTGGGCTCCTATTACAGAGATGTTATTTTCCAAAGCACTGTTGTGGTCATACTGAGGATACTTAGGAGAATCATAGGTGAGCCCAACTTCCCAGCAGTGCCTCCAAACCAGTGTGATTGTATGTGTTGATGTGGTTGTTATTTTATTTTTTGAGTATTTACTGTAAGCTAGCCAGTGTGCTAAGCCCGTTAAACATACTATCTCATTTAATATTTACAACAATCCTAAGAAGCAAGCACTTTATTATCCTCATTTTACAGAGGAGACTAATGTTTGGCAAAATGAAGCAACTTGCCCGAGGTCACAGTCCAGAAGGGGCAAAGTTAAGATTAGAGCCCAAATAAATCCCTGGGACTCCAGAAGTCACACAATTAAACACTGTGCCATTTCTGTAGTGCTTCCCTAATATGTTTTTTATTAAGAAATTGTCCAACCTAGAAGAGTTTATTTATTTAAAACATATGCCACTGCATAGACTATTTCCCTTGCCTTTAACGATTTCATAAGGCCCCAAATGACCATTTGTCTGAGATGTGAGACAAGTGACTTCACATATCCAGTTGGAAAACTAGATGATCTATTTTACAATGTAGCAGAAAAAGGGGGCTTTATTTAATGTAGCATCAACTTAAAATAATATATGCCTGTGTGGGAGAATAGGTGATAGCAACTCACAGTTCTGCTTTAGTTAGATACATAGTTTTCATGATAATAATGATAATGTTATTTTCCTTTGAATTTCAGCCCAATGTCAGCATTTGAAAAGAGAAGTTTGTGGGAAAGGGGAAGTTAAAGGAGGCATCTACTCTTTGTGAGAGGTGTTTGGGAGGGGTTCTAAAAAAATAAAATACAGTTGCCCAGCCCTCAGCTATGAGTTGTGGCTTCTTTCAGCAAAGCTGGATGTGCCCAGGCAGGCAGGCAGGCCCTAGTGTGGATATTCATGTCACAGAACTGTCAACAGTTTGAGGGCAGAGACAGGATCTTGTTCCTTTTCTCAATCTGAACACTCAGGCCAAATTCTGAAGCACGGAATCGGCTCCATCACTACTTGTTGAATGAATGTTACTGGAAGACTCATAGAAACCAAGGATTCAGAGCTCCAGATTATAGTAACTTTTCAAGTATTAAAAAAAAAGGTAATTTCAGATGAGGTCTTCATTTTTAGATGGCCAAGGTTAAATGTTTCTTCAAGGTTTATTGTATTGGCTTGAGATTGAGGCCCAAAGGTTGGTAAGGGCATCTGTAAATAGAAGACTAAAGGAAAGTGGAGACAAACAAACAGGCTTTTTGGGAAAGATGTGTAGAAACCTCATGATTGGAGGAATGCTTAGTATTTAAATAAGTATTTAACCCAACGTCCCATCTGTGGCCTGCATTTCTTTTACTAATCATCCACAAGTAGCTTGAATACCTCTTATGTTAGGAAACTTACTAATTTGATTTTCTTCCTTAGGTTTTTCAAAAAATTGTTTTTTTTTTGAAACATCTACCAATTGAGACCTCACAAGCAATCAGTGACAACTGTTTGTACACTTGAAAATTGTTCTCATCTACACTGCCTGCACTCTTTTGGGCTAAAACACAGCCAGTTCCTTCGGTGGCTCTGCAGGACAGATGTACTTTTGTCCTCCTGCCGTCCTTGTCACTGTCTTTGAAATAGGGTTCAGTATATCTGCAGCTCTGAGGGTCACTAAACTCAATGTAATTTTCCAAGTACATCCAACAAGCACAGAATTACCAGGACAAGGTAGCATTTATTGAGTGCTTACTATGTGCTAGATAATGCCTTGAGCAATTCTATTTATCCACAACAATCTTAAGAAGTAGATATAATAATTCTCCCCATTTGGCAGATGTAGAAAATGAGGTTTAAAAACTTGTTAAGGTCAGGCGGTGCAATGGTGGCTCAGTGGAAGAATTCTTGCCTGCCATGTTGGAGACTCGAGTTCGATTCCCAGTGCCTGCCCATGCAAACAACAACAACAACAAAAACTGGCTAAGGTCACATTGCTAGAAAATGACAGAGGTGAGATTTGAGCCCAGGCTGTCAGACACCAGAACCCACTGGCTATAGTCTGTGAAATGTTAGACTATTGATCCTATGCTCCTATTTATAAGCCTACAATGACTCTTTTTGAAAGTCCGCATCAAACTTCTAAATTATAGGGCTTTTTTTTTAACCCCCCAAATGCTCACATTCCTAAACCTTCACCGATACGTAGAATAAATATTGAAAATATGTATTATTAAAGAAGAAGTTTGCATCTTTTTATTTGAATTTGCATTGCTCTGATTGCAGTTGAGGCAGTACATGTCTTCTTCTTTTGAGAATTGCCTGTTTATATTTTTAAATTTTAAATAAATTAGGAGTTGTTTCTATTTTTCTCATTGATGAAAAAGATTTTTAAAAAATATATGAAGGATGAAGGTTGTTAACCTCTAATCATGTGATGACTAGTATAAATATCCCCCCATTTTCATTTCCTTTTCAGTTGTTGCAGTTTTAAAAAAATGTACAGAAGTCTATTATTAGTTTTACACCCAAATACCTTATCATTTATGATTTCTGCTTTTGGTGTTGTACAATGTCAAACTCTTATGTACTAAACTATACCACTCCTTTAATGATGAACAAGTTATTCTTTAGGGAACTTTAAACCTGACTCAGCATCTAAAACCCACCCATTGTGGACATATAATTGAATAGATTTTGGCACCAATGGGAAATAACAGATGTGTGTGTGTGCATAATCTCCATTAAGGTGAAATAAGTAAATGGCCTGAAGAAATTGATCCAGATTCTAGAATCATTCAAAGTTACGTGGGTAACAAAAAGAGGATGGCATCTGAGGAGAAATGGAAATAAACTGGTC